>CM076580.1:1132133559-1132354592 GCA_034641835.2 Pinus albicaulis
GATATAGTTTGAAGTTTGCCGATTTGTTGACTTTTCCTTTCCATTTCTTCTCTCCACCTGTCTTCAGTCTCTTTTATCTTTGGCAAACTGCCAGGAACACAGTCTGAAATGAGATTAATTGAATATAAGCTGTCATTTATGAATTGCGTGAGATTATTCATTATATTTCCGGCCCTTGATATTGCTCTATCAGATTTCATTAATTGATGTTCCCATTCTGTAAACAAGATTTCTTTGTGTTTTTCCTCTATCCTAGGAAGATTTGCTTCTTTTCCCTTTTCTGTATCCTGCCAGTTGAGAAACTCATAAATCTTTTCATCGGCATCATCTATTTCTTGTCTAAGAGTTATGATAGTTTGGATCAAAGATGAAGTAATCTCACAAAAAGGTTCTGCTTGTGACAGTTTTGAGCAAAATTCAATTAACTGCTGAGTCAATAATTTATTAGCCTCAAGGGCTTCCGATTTGAATTCATATAACTTTGGATAATCTTTAAACTTATCCAAAGTTGCTTGAAATTCCTTTTCTTGAATCATTTTTGCCTTTTCCTCATTTTGTAACAAACTCTGTAACTTAGAAATTTCTTCATTTAGCTGCTTTTGTTTGCCTAAAAGCTTTTCATCAACCTTCTTCTTTTCTTCAGCAAGCTGTTTCTCCAATTCTTTAGACCTGAATGTCTGATCCTGTAGTTGTTGTTGCAATTGGCTGATCAGTTGCTGATTCTCCTTAGCTTTTTCTTCCAGTGAAGCTATGTGAAGATCTTTCCGAGTTATTAGTTGAGAAACTTCTACAACTTTATCCACTGTTGCAGCACTATAAGCTCCTGTATACTGGGACAATTTCGTAAGGTCTTCAAATGGATTCATTTCATTGTTCTTATAAACAATATTCATAAACTCATCTGATGGAGTAGAAAATATACCCTTTTCTGTTTTTCTTTTCTTTCTTTGTCTTTTGACAACAGCCTTATGTTTAGGGCTGTAAAATACATCCAAAGGAGGGATCTCCTCACCTTTTAATGACATGGCACATTTAGGTAATACGTGAATGGGGAAGATGATCTAGAGGGATAGCCACTAATTGGAGTAACCGAGAGACCTTTGAGAGTCAACACTGAGCATCCCTAAGAGATTGAATGAGGCAATGACCTCTGAAGAACAGAGTGCTAAATTATAAGTACAAATTTATGTCTTTCCTTGAAGCTAAATCCCACAAATCCCTAAATCTACAAAGGAATGATACCAATTTTAAGATGGTCTTGAGGCAAACAGGTTCGGCTGCAAACTCTGCCCGAACAACAACCTCAGGTACATTTTGCTTGCATCAAATGTAACTAAGAAATAGGATCTGGACTCTTTCTAACTTCTCCCAATCAACTTGAGTCTTGAAATAAAATTCCATACATTTACTACCTTATTAGTTATACAGTACTACTGAAAAAATCAATAACAACCTCTAATAAGGCATGTTTGTAAGAAAAAATTAATGAATCTTTTATATCCTTTTTCAGTATAGGAAAGTTCAAAAAGATAGTAAACAATACAAATCCATTTCCTTTTATCTATGATATATCAAATCCAAAGGGTATCAACAAATAAATTCTTAATCCTAAAAGTACTAAACGTGTAAAACAAGCATATTCTATTATGCAACCCAAGTGACCAAATTAAATATGATGAGTGTGACAATGATTTCTACCAATCATAATATGGCAATATTTCATGTAAAATTTCTATTATTGGCCAGTGCAATATCTAACACCCATTATTATGTAAAATTAGCACAAAAATTAGTACATCTTGCTCATAATTTTTTTTACATTAACAAGAATGTAAGCAACTTGTATTTCTAGTTGTATAACTTCATCTTTACTATATGCAAGATAATCTCAATAGTGGAAGTAAAGAGGAAATGTTCCTGGGTTACAAATCCATATTTTTGCCTTGTCCATTTAAGTTGAAATTCCTAAATATTGACACTCTCTGTAAGCACTTTACCATCTTGTGGATCATAGAATATCTCAATCAGAATTATAATGCACCTTATATCTTTGAACATTGTATAAAAACCTTGGAAATAAAAGCTATGAAGCAGACCCAACAATGATTCAAAACAAATGAACATATATACAAAATTGGCAATTTGTACCAAAAATATGATTATACAAGTTGTATCCAACAAGGTTTTTGCAGTCAAGCAAAGCTACGAAAGAGTAATGCTCGGAGTACTTACCAATATGCTTGACAATGGAAGCGGCTTTAAGCCCAGTTGTTGTTAAACCTGTAGACATTGTTGTTCCTTTTATTTTGCAAACCTTTCATTGAAGTCAGAAATCAATACCTAGAATCCAAGTTGATACTTGCCCTCAAATTGTTGGTGTATTTTTGGGGATGCTTAAGATCATTTCCATTAGCAACATTCATCCACATTGCCTCTGTTTTATTGCTTGGTTTAGTGTTGTCACTATAAATCAAGGGATAACTAAGTATTTTTACTTCGATACTTGCAATCAAATTGTTGTTGTATTTGTGGGGATGCTTAAGGCCATTTCCATTAGTGATAGTCATCCACATTGGCATTTTTTTATTGCTTGGTTTAGTGGGAAATACCTTGCTAGTAGTAGTAACCAGTCTACCTTGCCTCAAATAGGAGCACATTCGACGAAGGACACACCCGCACTGTAGATTTGAACTCACGTCAAACTTTTGCTTCCACATTTACTCAAGTTTAAATGTTTATGACTCAGTTACTCAAAATTTATCTTAAGAAACTGCTGAAATGAATTGCAGTCAATGCTTAATAAGCAGATAATGAATCACCAATGGAGGAGGTATCTGCAGGGATGGCTGCAGGTAATGAATATATTAAGGGCTACACTAAGCAGTCTACAACACCTCCATTGCCAGCTCAACCTTTGCAATATATGAAAAATTTCCAATCTCATATTGTTGGGCCTGGACCTCCAATGCAAAGCTTTTAGATTTTTCTCCATATTATCAAATTTATCCTAGAAGTCCTCTTTAATAGCTCAGTTGAGGACCTAATTGAATGACAGGAGATGACATGGCACATTTAGGTAATACATGAATGGGGAAGATGATCTAGAGAGCTAGCCACTAATTGGAGTAACCGAGAGACCTTTGAGAGTCAACACTGAGCATGCCCTAAGAGACTGAATGAGGTAATGACCTCCGAAGAACAAAGTGCTAACTTCTAAGTACAAATTTATGTCTTTCCTTGAAGCTAAATCCCACAAATACCTAAATTTGCAAAGGAATGATACCAATTTGAAGATGGTCTTGAGGCAAACAGGTTGGGCTGAAAACTCTGCCCGAACAACAACGTTAGGTACATTTTGATTGCATCAAATGTACCTAAGAAATAGGATCTGGACTCTTTCTAACTTCTCCCAATCAACTCGAGTCTTGAAATAAAATTCAATACATTTACTACCTTATTAGTTATACAGTACTACTGATAAAATCAATAACAACCTCTAATAAGGCATGTTTGTAAGAACAAATCAGTGAATCTTTTATATCCTTTTCCAGTATAGGTAAGTTCAGAAAGATAGTAAACAATACAAATCCATTTCCTTTTATCTATGATATATCAAATCCAAAGGGTATCAACAAATAAATTCCTAGTCCTAAAAGTACTAAACGTGTAAAACAAGCATATTCTATTATGCAACCCAAGTGACCAAATTAAATATGAAGAGTGTGCCAATGATTTCTACCAATCATAATATGGAAATATTTCATGTAAAATTTCTATTATTGGCCAGTGCAATATCTAACACCCATTATTATGTAAAATTAGCTCAAAAATTAGTACATCTTGCTCATAATTTTTTTTTCATTAACAAGCATGTAAGCAACTTGTATTTCTAGTTGTATAACTTCATCTTTACTATATGCAAGATAATCTCAATAGTGGAAGTAAAGAGGACATGTTCCTGGGTTACAAATCCATTTTTTTGCCTTGTCCATTTAAGTTGAAATTGCTTGATATTGACACTCTCTGTAAGCACTTTTCCATCTTGTGGATCATAGAATATCTCAAGAAGAATTATAATGCACCTTATATCTTTGACCATTATATGGAAACCTTGGAAATAAAATTTATGAAGCAGACCCAATAGTGATTCAGAACAAATGAATGTATATACAAAATTGGCAATCTGTACCAAAAATATGATTATACAAGTTGTTTCCAACAAGGTTTCTGCAGTCAAGCAAAGCTATGAAAGAGTAATGCTCGGAGTACTTACCAAGGTGCTTGAAACTGGCAGTGGCTTTAAGCCCAGTTGTGGTTAAACTTGCAGACATTGTTTTTCCTTGTATTTTGCAAACCTTTCATTGAAGTCAACAAATCAATACCTAGAATCCAAGTTGATACTTGCCGTCAAATTTTTGGTGTATTTGTGGGGACGCTTAAGACCATTGCCATTGGCGACATTCATCCACATTGCCTTTGTTTTGTTTCTTGGTTTAGTGTTGTCACTATAGATCAAGGGATAACTAATTATTTTTACTTCGATACTTTCCATCAAATTGTTGGTGTATTTGTGGGGATGCTTAAGGTCATTTCCATTAGTGACAGTCATCCACATTGGCCTTGTTTTATTGCTTGGTTTAGTGGGAAATACCTTTCCAGTAGTAGTAACCAGTCTACCTTGCCTCAAACAGGAGCGCATTCGATGAAGGACACACCCACACTGTAGACTTGCACTCACTTCAAACTTCCGCTTCCACATTTACTCAAGTTTAAGTGTTTATGATTTAGTTACTGAAAATTTATCATAAGAAACTGCTGAAATGAATTGCACTCAATGCTTAAGAAGCATATAATGAATCAACCATGGAGGAGATACCTACAGGGATGGTTGCACGTAATGAATATATTCAAGGCTACACTAACCAATCTACAATGCCTCCATTTCCAGCTCAACCTTTGCAATATATGAAAAATTTCCAATCTCATATTGTTGGCCCTGGACCTCAAATGCAAAGCTTTTAGCTTTTTCTCCATTTTATCAAAGTTATCCTGGAAGTCATTTTTAATAGCTCAGTTAAGGACCTAATTGAATGATAGGATATGGCATGGAACATCTAGGTAATACGAGAATGGGGAAGATGATCTAGAGAGCTAGCCACTAACTAGAGTAACCGAGAGGACTTTGAGAGTCAACACTGAGCATGCCTTTAAGAGACTGAACGAGGTAATGACCTCCAAAGAATAGAGTGCTAAATTATAACTACAAATTTATGTCTTTCCTTGAAGCTAAATCCCACAAATCCCTAAATCTGCAAAGGAATGATACCAATTTGAAGATGGTCTTGAGGCAAACAGGTTGGGCTGTAAACACTGCCCGAACAACAACCTAAGGTACCTTTTGCTTGCATCAAATGTACCTAAGAAATAGGATCTAGACTCTTTCTAACTTCTCCCGATCAACTTGAGTCTTGAAATAAAATTCCATATATTTACTACCTTATTAGTTATACAGTACTACTGAAAAAATCAATAACAACCTCTAATAAGGCATGTTTGTAAGAAAAAATCAGTGAATCTTTTATATCCTTTTAGTATAGGTAAGTTCAGAAATATAGTAAACAATACAAATTCATTCCCTTTTATCTATGATATATCAAATCCAAAGGGTATCAACAAATAAATTCTTAATCCTAAAAGAACTAAAAGTGTAAAACAAGCATATTCTATTATGCAACCCAAGTGACCAATTTAAATATGATGTGTGTGCAAATGATTGCTACCAATCATACTATGGCAATATTGTATATAAGATTTCTATTATTGGCCAATGCAATATCTAACACCCATTATTATGTAAAATTAGCTCAAAAATTAGTACATCTTGCTCATAATTTTTTTGCATTAACAAGCATGGAAGCAACTTGTATTTCTAGTTGTATAACTTCATCTTTACTATATGCAAGATAATCTCAATAGTGGATGTAAAGAGGACATGTTCCCGGGTTACAAATCCATTTTTTTCCTTATCCATTTAAGTCGAAATTGCTTGATATTGACACTCTCGGTAAGCACTTTTCCATCTTGTAGATCATAGAATATCTCAATCAGAATTATAATGCACCTTATATCCTTGACCATTGTATGAAAAACTTGGAAATAAAAGCTATGTAGCAGACCCAATAGTGATTTAGAACAAATGAACGTATATACAAAATTGGCAATCCGAACCAAAAATATGATTATACAATTCGTTGCCAACAAGGTTTCTACAGTCAAGAAAAGCTACGAAAGAGTAATGGTCGGAGTACTTACCAAGATGCTTGACAATGGCAGTGTCTTTAAGCCCAGTTGTTGTTAAACCTGGAGACATTGTTGTTCCTTGTATTTTTCAAACCTTTCATTGAAGTCAGCATGTCAATACCTAGAATCCAAGTTGATACTTGCCCTCAAATTGTTGGTGTATTTGTGGGGATGCTTAAGACCATTGCCATTGCTAACATTCATCCACATTGCATTCGTTTTATTGCTTCGTTTAGTGTTGTCACTATAAATCAAGGGATAAATAAGTATTTTTACTTTGATACTTGCCATCAAATTGTTGGTGTATTTGTGGGGATGCTTAAGGCCATTTCCGTTAGTGATAGTCATCCACATTGGCCTTGTTTTATTGCTTTGTTTAGTGGGAAATACCTTTCCAGTAGTAGTAACTAGTCTACTTTGCCTCAAACAGGAGCACATTCGACCAAGGACACACCCGCACTGTAGAATTCACACACCCAGGCTGTAGAATTTACACACCCACAACTTACACACCTGCAACTCAACAATGATGGGTTACAAAGAGAAAAAAAAGATGACTTCCAAAGTCTCTTGCTGGAATATTTATACCAAGAGTCGACATTATCTTGCCTCGCCTTGAAAATAACCTGTGCTCTTCCACAATCCAACCTGTGCTCTTCCACCACATGAATTAAGCTGAAAAATCTGAGAATATATCGGTGAAAAATCTCGATGGTCTCCTTGGTGTTGCTCTGGTCTGATGTGGTCTCATCGACTCTGCTCTGTCTAAATACCAAAGTATTAAGGGGTGAAATTTTATGTAAAATGCCTAAATGGGTTTTAACATGCACGCTTCCTAGGTTAAGGAGACACCAGCGGTTAAGTGTAGAAGACCTTCCTTACGCTCCTTTGTATAGTGAATAAAGACCCAAGGAGGGCATGGTAGGAGGGTCGATGGCTATAAGAAATATGATTAGTGTAGGAAGGCGAGGTGATCTCGTTGACCAGCGATTAAGGGTGTTATTTCCCTCTTCCCTCTTACCTAAAAACTCATGTTTATCAGATATCAGAATGAAGCAAACATACAAAAGGGTCATCATTGTCTCTTGCTCGAAAATGACAGAAAGGATCGGGGTTGTATCTTGCTAAAAAATTACAGAAGGATTAGAAAAATATATTTTATAGAGATGAATTTCAACCTTACCCTCTATTTGCAAACTAAGAAATCTGGCTATTGCAACCAAATCTGTATCTTGCTCGAAAATGACAGAAGGATTAACAAGCTGTAATTTATAGAGATGAATTTCAACCTTACCCTCGATTTGCAAACCAAGAAATCTGGCTATTGCAACCAATCTTTAACCAAATGGGAACTTCCAAAACTTGTAAATCGAGGCGAATCCCACCCAAGTCAATGATTCCAACCTCAACAGACTCGATCGGGCCTTCTTGATATTGATCTGGGCGATCCACTTTTCAATTTTTATCCGCTTTAATTTTGAGGGCTAAAATACAATAATTATTTATTTTTTAAATAAATTTTGGGCTAAGTTGTTAAATATAGAAAAAATGGGTGGAATATAAAAAATTCACCTCCTCAAACTATAAAACCCTTTAAATTTCGCCTTTAGGCTAAAATTCACCCCTAAAATTTTCCATGGAAAAACGTGATTGCAATCGTGTTTTTTCATGATTTCTCGTTTTTCATGTAGTGAGGTCGATCAAAAGTATGCAACATGGGTTATCCGTGGATAAGGAATTAAATTTTGTATCTAACTATTTCTATCAATTTAAAGTTGAGTAAAAATGTAAGGAGATAAGTTGAAAATACTGGTTGAAAAAAGTAGTTTTCTCTTTCTCCATTAAAGTTTGATGATTTTTTTTCCCCGACAAAAAATAGAAATTTTCATTAGAGAAAACAAAAAGTTACTTCGCATATGTCCCAACATTCCATGAGTTCTTCACCTCCCTAAGAGGAGCAAGAAAAATTGTCATCCAACACTAGAGTGTGGAATTATTGGCATATAGCAAGAACCCTCAGGACCAGAAAGACAGAAAAATATGCCTAAATGGTAATGAGCATCGACCAAGTGCTAAAAAGCTCCAACGCGTGCCTCCCAATCAGGAGAAACACCTGACAATGACAACGATGGTAGCAACCATCCGACATCTAGCCTCGTAAAGGTCATGGAGAAAAATAAAATAAAGTATTTATACATAGGTTCATGAGTTTGTTAAATAAATATACAACATCACAAATAAGTTTAAAGTCTTAGAACAAGAATGTCCAAAAATATACAACCCCTCCAGAAATATAGCAGTGCTGGAGAAAATAAAAAGCATAATGATAATGAACAGCTGAAAAAAGTTGGGGAATCCCCTGTCAATATGGTTTGGTGTTCGACACACAGACATCCAAACCATCCATCTCTTCATTCATCCATGAGCCCTGAGCCTATCTAAGACTGACTTTAGACAGGCCGTCAGCCAGCTGGTTCCGCTCCCTTTTAGTTGAAATGTCCATTTCCGAAGTTGCATTTAATCCATCTATATCCATATCTTCTGTTGTTTCATCAAGGACAATTGATTGTGTTTGGGTTCCACCATTTCCTTCACCTCCACTGCCATGCCTCTGTCTTCTTTGCCTCTGTGTGTTTTCGATACCATTTGGATGATCATCATTGTTATCATCATCATGTCCGCCATCTCTAGGACCACCATCAGCCTGTTGTTTCCTTTGCATTTCTCACTCCCTTTCCTCCATTTTTGTTAGCTTAGTGTGGTATATAGAAAAATTGAGGACTTTGAGAGCAGACTCTACAACTGATTTTAACACACGATTCCTTAATTTCATCTTGGCATGAATTGTTGAAAGAGAAATTATAGTCTCCAACGAATTTGATGATGTAATCTAAATTTATTTTATTATTTCCATTATTATTTTATAATATTCCTTAGGAGGCCCATTTTAGACCTCAAAATTTCTCTAATTTTAATCTTGAAATCATCTATTCTATTCCTACTTTTCTCATGGAAGAAGTTTCTTATGATGGGCCTGTGAAAGGACTGAAAGAGGAAGGCTTGTAGAGGATGGTGCAGTTATGCTTAGCAATGACTGAGGAAGGAATCATTTTCAAATAGAACTAAACCATGCACTATGAGGGATGGATCTTCAGGGTCCAGTGCAGTGAGCAAGTGCAAGAGGCAGTGTGATGAGCTTGTCGATTAAAATTGTGCCATGCTTTAGGCTTAAGGGATTAGGAGATAATGATAGCGTAGTTGAGCTTCACAGTGGCTGAGGGAGGCCCTGAATGTGGACTAGAAATGGAAAATTAACTAGAGATTCAAGAAAACACTCAGTTTTGGCACAGTGAGAGAGTATAGTGGACAAGGTTAGATGGCTTACTGATTAAAATTGCACCATGTGTTATAAATGATAGGTGAGCTTAAGGGAGGGCACAATTTTATTTATAATTGATTGAATGTCCACTTGAAATATGATCTGTTCCAAGAGAGGTAGGCAAAGAAAGTCTTGTAATAAATGAGGGGTTGCAATTAGCAGTGGGAGCAGGACTAGGCATTGCAACTGCGCCATGCATTATACTTAAGAGAGACACTTCAAGGCTAGCGATGTTTGATTCCTCAATGGCCATCTATCGAATATAAATGTGCCCTATGCTGGTGAATTTTTCTTCTATAATGGTTTTCTTTCCACTAGAAAGGTGCCCTGCACTTAGGAAATCTCACTGGAAGAGGAAATTGTGCATTTGACTAAGGCAAGCAGCGAAAGGTAAGTCACTTCGCCTAGGAGATGTTTAATGCATTGCGAGAGGGAGGGGACATTGTATGGAGAAGTTTTCTTTTGCATATGGCCACTATAAATTATCCATGCATCCTACAAGGAAAAATTTCTCAAAAATTAGTGCAGTGAGTTAGTAGAAGCAATAAGGTTTAGGTGACTATGCTTTGAAGGCTCTCAATGTGTAATCATAAAAGTTGACCTTGAGAAATACTCAATGCACAAGTCTAGGAGGGATATATATCATCAAAGAGGCTCATATATAGGCTATTCTCATCACCTTACAAGGGGGTTCATGTATTCAAAACTTGCATTGGGAAGGAGGACCAAGAATAGCGCCAAAATGGCCAAGTATAGGACTAGTAGAGTGAGAGTGGGAAAATCAATCGAACAAGACTTAAACATGGATCACACACATGAATTCCATCAATACAAGCCAAGGGAATACACAAGACTCGTGAACTACAATCACACCTTTAAACGACAACAAAGAGACATTTATTTCTAAGTGTGGTAGTTGAAACACAAGCGTTGACTGTGATCAAGAAGTACGCTAAGCTATAGGAATGTGTCTAACGCATATTATTATGATATATAGGACCATATAATATAGAAGAGTGCACTAGATATACCTCTAGTGATTTTCAAAGGTGTGACATGTACAGGAGTGAAAATGGTTAGAAGTGACACTTGCGATCATAAGAAAACGTCACAATTACACTTGCAAAAGCTAAAGAAATTGAAAGCGACACATGCCAGAGAAAATATAACATTGTTAAAATTATGAAACTACGGTAAATTCCACTTTGGATGGATTATTTTATGGATATTATGATTAAATTTAATTCATATTTTCGAGAGGACCAAAATTGACCTAAAGATCACTCAAATCGGATACGGAAAGTGTAATTATAGAGGAAATCCCACATATACACATTTGGACAAGATCGGCCCTAAAGAAATTTTGACACCCATGGAAGCCTATAAATGCAAGTGACCTCAACCTCATTTGGATATCATCAAGCATATTCTTCTTCTCTTCTCATTGAATGGTTTGTACAGGTTTGAGGCAAGGACGATGAAATAAGTTTTCAAAGGTGTGAAGTTACAAGGTTCGAGACTCGCATATGATCTAGGGTTTCTGGTCTATAGTCGTAGGATTTTCACAGAGAAATTTTTAACATAGTCACTGGCACATAGGAATCAAGGGAGTGACTGGGCTCCTTCATTCTCTCGCAAAACTCCTCATGCATGCGACCAGGGAGTTTGACTGAAATTGACCATTGACCGCAGTTGACCGCAGACTGGAAAATTTGTATTTGATATATTCTGACTCTGGAAAATTTTTTATGAATGTTATCGGGTTGTATTTTTGGATGATATTGTATTGGCCTCATTTTACTCTCTACTAAACATTTTATGACAATCTAATAGGATAATTTTCAAATGGTTTTCCCCCTAGTGGGATTTTCCCTAGTCTTCAACCAAATATGGTGTCTCTTGTTGATGCGTTGATTGTCTCCTTATCAATTAATTTATTGTTATATATTCAATTACTTTTGATGAATGGAAAGACTAATTGTAATTGAAAATATTTCTAATTGAAGAATTGAATTGTTCTAAAGTAATTGATAGAGCATAGAACAATCTAAAAGTTTAACATGGTTTCAAATCTAAGGTGAAGGATAAGCCCAAAATGAAACAAGAATTGAAGAAATTGTATTTGGAAATTTGAAAGAGCCAATATAGACAAGATGGCTTCCTTCTTCAAGGAAAATTAAAATTTGGGTGGCTCGTCCAATTTTGCTGCATGGAAAGTCAGGTTGGAGATCATGGCTGATAACAACGATGCTCTATATTACATTCAAGGAAAAGTACTTGAGCCTGTGGAGAATTCTTCTGATGTTGTCAAAAACAAGCATAAGAAAGGTGAGTTAAAATCAAATCAAATTACAGTTGATGGTTTACAAGATAATTTGCTTGTATATGTTGGAAACTTGATAAGGTCCAAGGACATGTATGATAATATAGTTGGAATTTATAAAGTCAAAAATTTTAATGAAGTCATCTCCTTGAAATATCAACTCAAAGACACAAATATTAACTAAGGAGAGTTCGAGCAATCCTACATAGTGAGGATATCTCGTCTTAGAGATTAATTGCAAAGAGTTGGGGAATTTGTGTATAACAAGGAATTGGTGATCGTAAATCTAATAGGTCTCCCTCCTATCTAGGAAACCTTCATCAATACCATAAGCAATAAAAATTTCCTCCCGTAATTTGATGAAATTGTTGGAACTCTCACTCAAGAAGAATCAAGGAGATATCAAGAGGAAGGATTCAAAAGCATGAAAAAGGAGAGCTCGTTGCATTCATCACTCATGGAAAGAAGAATAATAAAGGGAAAGGAGGTCCATCAAATTCAAGAAAGCCTCCTCCTCGAAATACAAACAAAAAAAAGGAATACTCGCACATTAAATGCTACAATTTTCACAAGAAGGGTCATTATGCTCGATATTTCCCCGAAAAGAACAATGGACCACTCTACAATACTAGAAGCAAAAACAACAGGTTCAATGATTAAATAATAAGAGATGAATGAGGGAATTATCACAATGGAAGGGATGAAAGAAGAAGAAGAGATGCTCCAATTGATCAAGAAGAAGATCATCGTCCAAAAATAAGTCAATATTCTCCAGGTAGGAAAGTAATGTTGCAAATCAGTATGAATATATTCTTATTTCCGCTCTTACTAGTTCATCTCCTCCGAATTTGTGGGATAGTTGGTTGGTTGATAGTGGGGCCACTCATCACTCTTCTGGTTATAAGGAAGTTCTCTCTAATTTGGTGGGGAGGGAGTCAAATTTAAAAATCATTCTTGGGGACAACTCCACTCATCCCGTTAAAAGTTTTAGGTCCATCATTTTTCATTTGAATTCGGAAGAATCTATTTTTCTCCATGACGTGATGTACATTCCTAGGTTAAATAAGAATTTGGTATTAATATCCACTTTGGAAGATAAAGGGATGAGGGTTTCCTTCATCAGCGGAAAGTTTCTTACTTTTCATGTTGGATCACCTATGAGAGATGCATTCACATTGGGATAAATATATGAAGGAATCTACAGTATTAATGGAAGAACACTTCTAGAATTGGTCCATGACACTAATAATATAGGCGAACTATGGTACCGAGGATTGGCCCATCTACATTATGATGCTCTTCTGAAATTGGAGAAATTGGTCTCAGGGGTTCCCAAGGTTCAGGATCAACATAATGGAGTATGTACATGATGTGCCAGTGGAAAGAAGACAGGGGTACCATTCTCCTCTAGTGAGAACAATTCAAATGACATCCTCCATTTCATCCATTCTGACTTGAGTGGTCTGATGCCCATACATTATCTTGGTAACCATTTCTATTACATCACCTTCATTGATGCCTTTTCAGTAAATACATAGATATATTATCTAAATCATAAGGATGAAGCATTTGAAAAGTTCAAGGAGTTCAAGGCTTTGATAAAAAATCAAACAGGGAAGAAAATCAATATATTTAGGTCTGACAATGGTGGAGAGTACACTTCAAATGAGTTCATTGATTTTTGAAAGAAGGAATGTATCAAGAAGGAGACACTGCTCATATACTCCTGAAAAAAATGGATTATTTGAATGAAATAATGGGTCTATTGTAAAAGTTGCTCATGCCATGCTCCATTATCAAAATTTACCAAAGTTCCTTTCGGGAGAAGCAAAAAATGTTGTCATATCTGTTCAAAATAGGGTGCCTCATTAAGCATTGGAAAACAAAACCCCCAAAGAAGTATTCACAAGTTTCAAGCTCGGTGTTAGCCATCTTGGTGTCTTTGGTTGCATCGTATACTTTAATGTGCCAAAGGAGAAAAGAAACAAGCTCAAAACCACTAGAATAAAAGGTATGTTTGTTGGATATTGTGAAAATTCTAAAGCTTTTAGAATATATATTCTTGGTCGAAGGAAGGTTGATATTATCAAAGATGTGACATTTGATGAATACGTTTCCCTTGGAAAAGAAAAGTACCTTCCTCCACCTCCTCCACCTAAGAAGAAGAATGAATATATGGATATTTTAGATGGTCCTTCCATGCATGACTCTGATATAGATATTTTTGATGATCCCATGGATTACATGGATCAATTAGATCCTCCTCCATGTGATCCTCCCACAAGGAAGAGGCCACTTTGGATTTGAGATACATTACAAGATGATGAGAGACGAGCTCTCGTTCGAACATAATTTATATAAAGGAACAATTCATGCAGGTACTGGGGATATGTTACAACCATGA
Source organism: Pinus albicaulis (assembly GCA_034641835.2). Lineage (NCBI taxonomy): Eukaryota > Viridiplantae > Streptophyta > Pinopsida > Pinales > Pinaceae > Pinus > Pinus albicaulis. The sequence continues at coordinate 1,132,147,966 of CM076580.1, forward strand.
GGACTATAATTCAATCTGAACCTTCCACATTCAAAGAAGTCGTAAAAGAACAAGTTTGGAAAGATTCTATGGCTGAATAATATTAATCAATTATGAATAATGATGTATGGTATTTCGTGTTGATACCGAAGGGGAAAATGTGGTGACCTCAAAAGGGCTATTCAATATCAAGCATGGAGTTGATGGTAGCATTGAGAAATACAAGGCAAGGTTCATGGATCAAGGGTTTTATAAAAAATAGGGAGAATATTATGATGAGATATTCACACCCATGGCACGATATACAACCATTCGTTCGATAGTTTCCCTTGCTACAAGTCAAGGATGGACTCTTCATCAGATGGGCGTGAAGATGGAATTCCTTCATGGGATGTTATAGGAATAAGTATACGATGAGAAGCCACAAGGATTTTCAATTGAGAATCAAAAGACACATGTTTTAGATTGAAGAAGGAATCATATGGTTTGAATCGAGCCCCTAGAGCATGGTACGCATGCATAGACAGTTATTTGGTGAAGTTTGGATTCACAAGAAGTAATGTAGATCCCAACCTCTACTTCAAGGTAGTCCAAGGTATGCTGGTAATTTTGGTTTTATATGTTGACGATCTATTCTTGACATGTAGTGAGCCCCTGATCATTGAGTTTAAGAGGGAGATAGCTTTTGAATTCAAGATGAAGGACCTTGGAATCATGCATTACTTTCTAGGCATTGAGGTGTGGCAAAGGCCCGGAGATATTTTCCCTTCACAAGGAAAATATATTGTGAAGTTATTGGAAATATTTGGAATGACATAATGCAAGTCACTACCCACACCGATGGAAATAAACTTCAAGAAGTTATGTGGAGAAGCTGGAGGACCCGATTTGGTGAATCCATCTGAGTATATACAGTTGATTGGGGCTCTGATGTTCTTAATGAACACTCTTCCATAAATATTATATATTTATGAATATACTGATTCAATTCATGACTGATCCTCTCCATGCACATTGGGTCGCTACCAAACACATTCTGAGATATTTGTATGGATCGATCACACTCGGTTTGAGATATTCTGTCGGAATGTTCGACTTCATGGATACAACGATGCTTACTGGGAAAGAAACATTGTTGACAGGAAGAGTATGTCTGGATGTTTTTTTAGCCTTGTATATGCCATGATATCTTGGATGAGCAGGAAATATAAGTCTGTAGCATTGAGTATCGCCGACGCAGAGTATATTGCCACTAGCATGGCTAGCTATGAAGCAGTTTGGTTGAGGAAGCTCTTTAGAGAGATATTTGAGCAAGTCATAGAAACTACAATGATATATTACAACACCAAGAGTGGGATCCTTCTAGGAAAAAAATAATTTATTTCATAAAAATTCCAAGCACATAGAGATTCGATATCACTTCATTGAAGACATGGTACAGAGAGGAGTCGTTAGACTCCATCACATATCGACAAATGAGCAGATTGCAGATATTGTCACCAAGGATTTTCTGAAAGGGAAGTTCTTGGTATTCATATAGTATCTTGGACTAATGGATTTGACCCCTCCTTATAAGGGGCATCGTTTATCAAGGACATTGATCCATCTCTTCCCCCTTTTTTGAGCTCCCAAAGTGTGGAATTGAGATATAGGGCTCTTGGGGTTCAAGTATCTCTGGACGATAGGGTATCACCCCTATCTGTTACCCATAGGGTTGGATTAGTAGTTCACACTATCTTGGTATTTTCAGAGTATACCCTAGTTGACATCATACCCACAAGCTGGACTTGTTGAGATTTTCCCTCCCCATCTAGCCAACAGGCTCAAAAGGCTTGGGGTGTGTAATCCTTACCTCTTATTAGGTCGGGTATCTCGCCCAAGCTATAATTATGGTGAAAGTGTTCTACCACATGACTCTTTAGGGTCATTGTAGGGAATATCAGTAGGAAATAGGATGGGTTGAGTGGTAGCTCCCCTATATCACCTATTGCTCGATATGGGGTCACAGTAGTAGCTCCCCCATGAGATTCTGGGTTGATTATTAGCTAACTAATGTGGTCTTGGATTGAGATATGCTCTCCAATGAGATAGAGGGTGGTATATTTTTCTCCCTAATGTTTCTTCTTATTTAGTTTCAAGAATGTTTCAGCAGATATCATTGAGAAAAGATGGGACATGATATGGCGAAAAGACGAACATGTGGAATTTTCCCTAGTAGAGAGGGAGTGTTCAAATTATGAAACTATGATAAAATTCCACTTTATATAGCTTATTTTATGGATATGATGATTTCATTGAATTCCTCTTTTCTAGAGGTTCAAAATCGACCTAAAGATCACAAATTGGATAAGGAAAAGTGTGCGTATGAAGGAAAGCCCACATATGCACATTTGGACAAGGTCGGCCCTAAAGAAAATTGGACATCCATGGAATCCTATAAATAAAATTTACCTCAATCTCACTTGGATATCACCAATCATATTCTTCTCATTTAATGGTTCATAAAGGTCTGAAGCAAGGATGACGAAATAAGTTCATAAAGGTATGAAATTACAGGGTTTGAGGCTCACATCTAATCTAGGGATTACGGGCTATATTCACAGGCTTTTCATAGAGAAATTTTGACCATATTCACTGGCACACAAGCATCAAGGGAGAAACTAGGCTCCTTCAGTCACTCACAACTCCTCATGCATGTGACCGAGGAGTTTTACTAAAATTTACCATTGACCGAAGTTGACCACAGACTGGAAAAGTTGTCTCCGATATATTCTGACATTGGAAACTTGTTTTATAATTTTATTGGGTTGTATTTATGGATGATATTATATTGGGATCATTGTACTCTATGATGAAAATTTTATGAAAATCTAATAGAAGAAAATTTTCAAAGGGTTTTCCCCCTAGTGTGGTTTTTTCTTGGTCTTTGACCAAATCTGGTGTCTCTTGTTGATGTGTTGATTGTCTCCTTGTCATTGCATTTATTGTTCTATCTTCAATTACTGTTGATGAATAGAAAGAGTAATTGTAATTGAAAAAAAATCTAATTGAAGAATTGAATTGGGCCAAAGTAATTGATGTAGCATAGAAAAATCTGAAAATTTAACAAGCATGAAAACAACACTTGTTAAAGTGAAAGCAAGTAGAAATGACAGTCACAAAAGTGAAAGCGACACTTGTGAAATAAAAGGTGCACAAAAGCGACAGTTGAGAAAACTCGTTGAAATAGAAGTACAATTGCAACCAAAGTGAAGGATATTTTAAATGGAAAGTGCGCATTGATTTTCGACATCGGTTGCACAGTACACTATGCTTATGGATTCCGTAGTCATTTTCAATAGTGATTATGCAATCCTTACTTTGAAGAGTTTTTCAATTCCTATATAAGATTGCATAGAAAGATGTTTGTTTGTGAATTCCTTGAGCATGTGTGAGTAAGGGACTTTGACACTTAGAGTCTTACAAGAGGACTTGAACACTTAGAAGAACATCTACTGACTATAATCTAACTATGGAACGACATATTGTAAGATCCTCATTAGGCTTGAAAATTAAAGTGTAGGCAAAATTTTGGGGGATGATGATCGCAATGTCAACATGTTGAATTTTTTAAGTGTAATTTCTTAATGATAAACTGGAAGTGGTAAAATAAAATCTACATCATTAGAATTAATTATCATTATTTTAGAAATTTGTACTAGTAACTATTGCACTTGAAAAATCAACATGGTATTATATCTTTAGTAAAGGAAAGGACATTTACATCACACTTGAAAAAATTTGGTTAAGGAAGAAGAGACTTAGAAGATATCTTCTATTTCTTTGTATATATCCATGGGTTCATCTATGAAGTTATAAAACAAGCTTGAAGGAGCTTTAAATATCAGAGCTTGGAAGACAAGGATTAACCTCATCCTTGAAAAGAATGATCTCTTGGGTATTGTGAAGGGTAAGTTTACTGAACCTTCAAATAATGAAGGAAAAATAAAACATGAGAAATATGACAGTACAAGTAGAAGCACAATTTTGGATTCTATCATAGTTAACTTAATTCAATATGTTAAAAATCTTGACTCTTCAAGGAACATCTATGATGCCCTAGTTGGATTGTATACTATCAACAACATTGGTCAAGCAATGAGTCTGAAGAATGAGCTTAGTGTTATTAAAATGTAAATGAATGACATTGTGGCCTCATATTTCAAGAGGATCTCTCAACTAAGAGATCAACTTCAAGCAATTGATGAAATTATTTTGAAAGTGAACTTGTGGCTACAACACTTAATGGTTTACCTGATCCATGGGACTCATTTGCATCTAGTATATGTGGCAGAAAGTAAAATCCAAAGTTTGAATAAATATGGAATGCATGTACTCCAAAAGAATGTAGGCTCATATCAAAAGGAAAGATTCAAAGATATGAATAAGGAGACTCTCAATCATATGTATCATGTTTCAAGATGGCTGGAGGAAGAAAGAATTTTGGATTCCAAAGAAGAAATGAAGGAAGAAGACTTGAAGGTAGAAGACGTGCTCCTCAAGGGAAGAAAGATATGTCAAAAGTTAAATGCTATCATTGTCATAAACTCTACCACAACATACATTGAATAAATTCCAAATAAACCTAAGAATGAATATTCAGGTACCAAATACTTCTATTTTTATGCTCTTACAGGTTCTATTGCATATAACAATTATTTTCGGCTAGTAGATAGTGGTGCCTCAAGACATATGCCAGGAGATCGTGACAGCATCACAAGTCTAATGAAATAATATTATCTCAAAAGATAGAGTTTGGAGACAAAAATAGTTATGCAGTAAAAGGAAGACTTCTATTGAGTTGGAATTAGGTGAAAACTTTCATCTTAGCAACATACTATATATACCATGTTTGAAAAATAATTTGGTTTCTAGTTCATGTTTGGAATATAAATGAGATAGAGTAGTATTTATTGATGGTAGAGTACTTGTGTTTCCCAAGGGTTCAAGTATAGATTCGACTAGATTAACTAGAGTTCTCGAAGGAAGGTTGTAGAGACTCTTGAAACAAATTGCTCAAGCATTATTATAGAATGACATCAATCCATGTGAACTTTGGAATAGAGTATATGCTCACCTTCACTATATTAGAGCTTTTCCAACTTCAAATTAGATGGTTTCAGGTGTTCCAAAATTGTAGATGGAGCATGAAGAAGTATGTAAAGAATGTGCACTTAGGAAGAATGTAAATAATATTTTCCAAGTAGTGAAAGTAGGTCCAAGAAAATTTTGTATCTAGTTCATTATTTTGTATGTGGTCCAATGCTAGTAAAATATCTTGGCGACTCTTTGTACTATGAAATATTTATTGATGACTTCGCTCACATGACATGGATTTACTTCATGAAGATAAAGGATGAAGTCTTCAACAAGTTTCAGGAATTTAAGGTTGAAGTGGAAAACTTGAAGGGAAATAAAATAAATATTCTGAGATCAAATAACGGAGGATAATATACTTCCAAGGAGCTTGTTTCCTTTTGTAAAAGAAGTTATGATTAAGAGGGAGTTGATAGTCCCGAAAAAAACCATTGAAGAATCTATTAAGGTAATGATGCATGATCAAGACTTGCTTATGTTTCTATGGAGTGAATAATATATGACAATTGTCTATATTCAAAATAGAAGTCCTCATTGAATTTTGGAAGACAAGAATCCTGAAGAAGCATTCACCAGATAGAAACCACAGGTTAGAAATTTGATAATATATGGTTGTCTAGCCTATATCCATGTACCCACAGATAAGATAAAGAAGTTATATCCTTCAAGAAATAAAGGAATATTCATTGGATATAGTAAATAATCAAATACCTACAGAATCTATGTTCCAAGACAACGACATGTTAAAGTCACCAAGGATGTGACCTTTAATAAGAATGTTTCCTATTGGAAATATAAAGAAGTTCCCATGGACTCTAATGATGATGAATAACATGAAGTCCCAAAGGAATAAGGTTCAAGTCCATCCAATTCTTTGGAACATCCCGTAAATCATCTAGAATAGCCAGAAGGGCCTAGTGATCTAGGGGACCCAATTGTTATTCATAAAATTAGGAAAATGCCAGCTTGGTTTAGATCTACTTTACAGGAAGAAAAAGGAAATGCAACACATGTGGCACCTTCAAGGAAAGAAGGAGACCAAAGAGGTATTATGGATATGCAATATTGATGACAAATCTCATTGATTCTGAACCTTCCACATTTGAAGAACCAATTAGCAAGCAAGTTTGGAAGGATGTGATGTTAGAATAAAAGCAATCGGTTGTGAAGAATGATATATGGTGTATTGTGCCTAGACCTGAAGGGAAGGCAGTGGTAACTTCCAAATGGGTATACAAGTTCAAGCATGCAATGGATGATAACATTGACAAATACAAGGCAATATTTGTGGGTAGAAGGTTCTCCCAGAAAGAGGGAGATGATTACAATGAGACTTGTGCACTGCTATTAGATCTATTATTTATGTTGCTTCCTCTATGGGTTGGAATTTACATGAGATGGATGTAAAAAATATTTTTCTCAATGGTGTGATTGAGGAAGAAGTGTAAATAGAACAACCTCAAGGTTTTGAGTTTCATGGAAGTGAGTCTCACATTTACAGATTGAATAAAGCATTGTATGGACTTAAGCAAGCTATTAGACCCTAGTTTCTTGAATTGACAGTTACCTAAAAACACTTGGTTTCTCCAAAAGTGATGCTGACCCAAACCTATATATCAAGGTTGAGAAGAATTAACATGTGATTCTATTATTGTATGTTAATGACTTGTTTATAATAGTTGTATATCATATCATTATTCAGTGTAAGAGGGAATTGGACTCTGAATTCGATATGAAGGATATTGGGTTGATGCACTATTATTTGGGGTTAGAAGTATAGAAAAATCCTAGTGAAATATTCCTTGGTCAAGGAAAGTATTTTATTATTATCTTGTAAAAGTTTGGGATGATGGGTTGTAAATTGATGGAAACTCCCATGGTGAAAATCTAAGAAAGTTGAGAGACTCCGAGTCAGATTTGGTAGATCCATCCCTGTACTAGAAGTTGACTGGCTCACTAATGTTTTTGGCTCATACCAAGTCAGACATTTTCTTTGTAGTGAATACTCTAAGCTAGTTCCAAGTGGAACCAAGACACGATCATTGGATTTCATGAAAGAATATATTAAGATATCTTAATGTTTATGGTTTGAGATATGTATCAAACAGTGATATATAACTGCAGGGATATATAGATGTAGATTGGGCAAGGAGTGTTGAAGATAGAAAGAGTACATCCAAAGGTTGTTTCAGTTTGGGATTTGTTATGATTTCATGTATGAGTAGGAAACACACATTTATTGCACTCAACATTTCAGAGGAAGAGTATATTGATGTCAATTTAGCGAGTTTTGAAGCAATGTGGCTTCATAATTTACTTGCAATACTATTTAATCGGGTGCTAGAATCGACTGTGATATATTGTAATAATCAAATTTTTGTTAAGATGAAAAAGAATTTAGTTTTCCATCACAAGTCAAATGACATCGATATCAATTACCACTTCATTCATGACATGATGCAGAAGGGAGCAATTTAGCACTAGTATGTCTCTATTGATGAGAAAATAGCAGATATTCTTACAAATCCTATTTCCATAGAAAAGTTTGTATACTTCAAGGAAAAGCTTGGACTTGTTGAGAATGCCTCTCTCAGTGAGAGGGTGTGCTTATGAGATAGAATCATGGATTAAAATTCTCCCTATGTCAATTATATTGACCCAAATTAGGAAGAATGGTCTGAAAAAGGACAATCATTCTTCTTGTGTCAAGAATGTGGCCTGAATTAGGATGAATGGTCTTGGAGCATCATGATTATTTAAAATTAGGCCATGAATACTCAAATAGAGTGTAGAATTTGGAGATTCACCATGTGTAAAAGATATTGACTGGAATGATGGTGAACCAAGACTACTAGGTATACCATGTGTCAAATAAACAGGAATTATGGTGACTAGTTGATGCTAAATGGTGTACCATGTGTTATGAGTATCAACCATGATTATGGTGAGAATATACCATAGGTTAAAGGTATCAACCAAAAATATGGTGACCTATTGATGTTATTGAATTACCATGTGACAAAGTTGTTTGACCATATTATGGTAATTAGTTTATGTTATTGGTTTACCATGTGTCACAATTGTAGACTAGATTATGGTAATCATATAATGATGATGATTTGTTATAATCTTTTCTTAGATAAATTTGTCAACAAAAGAACATTTTTCTAGTCATTATTAATACCTCTCAAGCCAGGAGGGAGTGTTGAACTTTGTAGCTATGGTCGGTCTTCATAATTTATATTATATCCCTTGAAATATACAATGAAATTGTAAGACATGTTCTTCATGTCATTTTCATTGATTAGCCCTTGAAATAATCAATATAAGACATGTTCTTCATGTCCATATAAAAAGAGAAAATTTCGAAATTTGATTTTTGATTTTTTAGCTCCAAATTTGTCAAGTCATCCCTCCTTCAAGTCAAGTTGGACCTAATGAAGACACGCCCATTCAGATATGAAGAACATTATATATAGACCACTTAACCTCCTCCACAAGACACCATTTAACCTCACACAAGATAAGTAATATCCTGGGCATCCAAGTAAATAATAGGAAGGAAAAAGCAGGAAAAAGAACGACAAATTAATCTCTAGAATTTATCTCTCTCTCCTTGACTTCGAATGTGTCAATTTCTTGACAGTTTCTGGGAAACAGGTCGAACTTTTGGGCAACATTTTTTGGGAAACAGGGCCAAAATTTAGGGCAGATTGTTATGGGTAGCAAGGTGAGTTTCTAGGCATACTCTGGGAGGTCTAAATTCATCCTAGGAAGATCAAAGAGGGCCAAATTTGAAGGGTAGAAGATTGACTTGAAAAAAGGGTTGTTTGACCATAGAATTATTGGTTAATTTGACCTCATAGTTGAGTAGATTTATTAGGTGTATATCTTGCTAAACTAAATAATTTCTCTAAGGAAAAGGTTGCTAGGGTTTTCCCCCAAGTGGAATTTCCCAGGGTAAATATTGTGTTGTATTTGTGTATTGTGATATCTATTATCCTTATAAATTTATGGTTGAATTTTTGAAGTATAATTACTTAATGTTAACTAGGAAGTACTAAAAGAATATTTAAATCATCAAAAATAATAATCAGTATTTCAAAATTTTGTTCTAGTATCTTTTGCACTTGATAAACCAACTATAAAATTCCTCAAGGATTTACTCTTAGTTTCATTTGCATATAATGTGAAGTCATATAGCATAGTGGGATTTGAACCTGGGTCATTATTGCTTCTAGTGCTTCAATTTTCCACTCAAACACAGTTGGACTTTAATAGCTTGTTACTACCATTATTATTATTTATGAATCTAAAAATATATTTTGAGTGACATTTTGGGGGGACCTATTTCCCATTTGTCTTTGAAATTTAAATGTGGTGCTTTTCAAGATCCATGTAACAATTCTTTCTATGTTCATACAATTTTATTCTTGTATTTGATGACTAGATGATTTTCTGGACTTCGAAATTTAATTAATTTCAAATGATATTTATACGTATTTTTTTGTTATGTTCTTAAATTCATAGTAATTATCAAACAAGAAAAATAGTTTAGCTTTTGATTTTTATGGTTTGTGGTGTTAACATGTACATTAATGTGAATATTGTAATTTTTCCTAAAATTGTTTGATTGTTTGTTTTTTCCCCTTGCAGCCAACAAGATTAAACTTAGGATTCATATAACCTAGAAGAGGGTTCAAGGATCCCCTCATTCATATACAAATAAGCATTGGTGGCCAGTATTAGAAAACAATTGGTCGAACTTGAGAGAAACTTGATATTCAGGTATAAATAACAAACCTTACTTTTCATAACCAACAATATCATCAAACCCATTGGGATGCACTTTGTCAACTACTTTTGAACCCAAAGGAATTCAATTTCTTCCCTAACCACCAATGGAGGCATCCTGGTACATTACACTCTTATTGAGTTGAAAGGGTTGTGTATGATTAAAGGTTCCTTGATAATGAACCACACCGGTTGTCTTGAAGATGAACCACACTAGCTGGTTTGAAATGCGTCAACGAAGTTTTTTCCTATGTGATTATCACCTGAAGATATCTCTTTATAAATTATGGATCACAGAAGCCAAAATTCAATAACAATAATTTCAGGCACTTAACTAACCAATGAAGTTTAGATGTTGCCAATAGTACATGTGTCATATGTGGAATATTTCTTGCTCATTATGATGAAAACCTAATTAGAATGTTTGACGAGGGAAAATTTTGTTCTCGTGATCCTCAAGAAAATATTTTTTCTTCTAAAATGAGGAAATCAATATGTTGCATTTGCATTCATTTATTTTTTTGGATTTTTAACTGAAGATAGAACTTTGGCTTTGGATGAAACTTGTGGTCATTTTTGGCACAGTTTGGAATTCCCCAACATCATGCACCTAGGGTTCCCATTGATTTCCATTAAGTCTGGACCAATGTGCCATTACATTCATTTTTTTCCTTTAACTCTATCTTACATTTCTCTTTTTCTCTTTATCAATTAAATATAATGTTAGGTAGAATACTAATAAGAACAAAACAATTTATGTTAGGTATAATACTAATAAAAAAATTGCAATTTGGATGAAATTGGAACTTGAAAATCACTATGGGGTTGAAGCCTGATACAGACCTGATGTTTGATAGATTATGATAAAATATGGGTTTGTGAGATTGATAATATCAAGCCATGGAAGCATCTTAATATTTTCAAGTCCCTTTCTATAGAACAGTGATTTCCATGCATTATTAGTTCATTTTGGATTCTATGTCAACTTAGACCTCTGCTTATATATTGAAAATGGGTATTTTCATCGGTAATGTGGGTGGGAAGAAAGAGTGCTCTTCAACAATAAATATTCTTGTAATAAGGGTATAAAGGTTAGACAAACAAGCATGTTGCTACCCTAGAAGGAAAATCAAAACCAATTTTGATTTTTTTGGAAGTGATAGGTTTTAATTTTTACATTTCTTGTATATTTGTATGATATTTGTGTGTTTAGAATTATTGAATGATGTATACATGATGTTGAAATTGAGAAGTGCTTATTAATGTTTATTTTGTCTCAAGAAATTGGCCTTCCGAGTCATCCTTGTTGCATTTCCACAAGTAATAATAGGTAAGCAGATGAGATTTTATTTGGCAGTTGAAGGAAGATGCATTGTTATATGCATAGACAAACAAAGAAAATATAGGTAAGCAAGGTAGACTGGGCATCATGTGGTATCAGAGCTAGAATAGCTCTGTTTGAAAGTTCAATTTTTTTGAATTAATTGCATGTATGAAAAGAAATCAGATTTTTGAAAACTGATAAAGATTGCAGCATACAGAGATGCAGTGCAGGTGAAAGAAGAAGCAAGATTATACAGAATCTTGAAGGTGAGTTGATGAGCAGTGTTTAAATCTAGTTTGAAGAATTGTTTGCAAAATTCAAATTGCAGGAAGTTGAATAAATCTCAGCAAAAGCAGATCACAGCTTTGAGAGCAGTGATGAAAGAGTCCAGCAGAGGATTCTAAAGTGAAGAAGAAAGTGTGGCAGAACTTGGAGAATTCCCAACAGAGGTTGGATGAAAGAAGAACAGATGTGTTCTTGAAAAGTTGCAAAGTGAAGCCTATAGAGAGCAGAAGAGAGTGCTCATAAGGTTCCAGCAGATAGGGGACTAGTACTTGTCAAAAGCCCGGATCCAAAGGAAAGGATTGGTGAGGTAAGTGGCAGTAGGAGAGCTTGTTGTTGCAGAGGCTTAGTGCAGCTTGTGAGTGAAGAACTCATGGAGAAAAGGATGACTACCGATATTCATAGCAGAGATTTCAGAGGTTCTGAGAGAGGCCACAACAGAAAAGAGGCAGAATATGCCAAGAAAAATGGCATGAGGAAGAAATTGACTGATGCGGAATATTGGAAAGAGGTAGCTGAGATCAGAGAACAGTTTAACAAATTGAAGATGATGATAGAGGAAAGCCAGAGAGTTGGTTGGCTCATGAATAAGAAAGTAAAGTGGCATAGGCTACAGATGAAGAAAGAGCATATGATGCATGCTCAGCAGAAAGAGAGATTACTCAGGATGAATGAGTATTTGGAGAAGGACTTGAAGACTGAAACTTCAAGTGAGACCAAGAGGTCAAATGACTTTACATCTGATGATTTTTGCATGTTTTCAAAGAGGCTGAGAAAGCTTGAATAGAGGATGGATGTACAGTTGGGATGTACAGAACTCAGAGCAGCTGAGTTGAGAAGAGAAGTTTCTGTTTGTGAGGCAGAATAGAGTACAGGTGAAGAATGGAGATCTGCAAAAGATCTTATGAACCATGGTGGAGGTTTAAGACAACAAGAAGTTTGTCTTGCTGAGGAGAAAATCATTGATGATTTCCTGAGTTATTGGACAAGTCCAGATTAGCTGGATGATGTATAACCTTGTATTTTTGTGACTAACAATTGTGGGGTGATTACAGATTTTATAGGGGAGGATGAGCAATCTTGTGGAGCTATCACAAGTATGAAGAAATATCTCTCAAAAGATGAATACTCTGAAGTAAAATGCAATGTTGGAGAATGTCTCTTGATTGAAGGAGACAGTGATACATTTATGATTGAAGTTGTTGCAGCACAGGGAGAAATTCTTGTGGATGAAGAAGGAGAGGATCAGTTTGAAGAACTGGTATGTGAAACACCAGTTGAGGTTGTTGAAGCTCCTGGTCTACAAACTGAAATTTTGTGTATGAATACAGGGACTGTAAGTGATGATGAAGTTCTTAAAGAATGCCAGAGATAAATTGCATTGTTGGAATACTTGTTGGAGAATTCAGAGTATGAAAGAGAGATTGCAGAAGGTAGAGTTCATCACAGTGAACAGGAAAACATCATGGGAGCAGATGGTGTGAAAAGAAGACTAGTTGATAGTCTTGGGAATTCTTCAAATAATTCTTTGGAAAAAGTGAATCAGCATACTGATGTGCTGATAGAGAAGGAAGGAAATTCAGGACAGCATATTGAAATGCTAGTAGGGGAAGAAAAGGTACTGAGGCCTTGTGAGTTTTTTTTTAACAATTGTTTTGTGAATGCAGATTTTGTTGGTGATGGAGAGAATTTGACACAATTGGACAGTCAGTTAGAGAAGGAAAAAGATTCTGTGAAAATTTTTAATCCATGGAATGAGGAAATTGAATTGCTGGAGATTATGCTGAACAACCAGGATTCAATACAGGAAGGAGAACCTCAATTTCAAAATTATGGATTGCAGAATATGAAGATGCGAAGGAATGAAGACAGTGAAGACTTTCTGAGTCTTGGAAGAGACTTATGATTGCTGAGGGAAGAAGATTTGGTGACTGAATCACCAAGTGAGACCATTGGGTCTTATGGTTTTGAAACTGACAATTTGACTGTGGTGACAGGTATTGCAGAAGACAATCCATCACTTGGATTTGTCTTGAATGAAGATGAGCTATTGAAGGAAGGTGAGGCTAGCATGCCTCCTGTAAAGGAACTTGCTATTAATGTTGATGATAAGAAGGAACTGATTTGTTTGATGGACAAAGAGAAGACTGGAGGGCAGATTTTTGGAACTGCTACAGTAGTGGAAGATCAGAATTTTATTTTGATAGAAGATGAGGACACAGTACTTGAAGAACTTGAATTGATTACCAGAATCAATCAAGAAGATGGAAGACAATTAATGAATATTGTCAAGGAAGAAGAAGAAGAATATGTTGAAACAAGTTTGCAGCATATTGATGAAATGCTTGAAAATAGATGGCTGAATTGTTTGCTGAAAACATTTAGAGAAGAGAATGAAATGGAAGAGCATCAGATTGAAGTGTTTCTAGAGGAAATGTTAGAGCAACAATTTGAAGTGTTGCCAGAGGAGGAAGAGACACAAGAATTTTGTAATTTTGATGTTTGTTTTATGATTGCAGGTACTGATGGAAGGACTGAAGAATATTTAGTCCAGGAGAAGAAAAGAGATGATGATAGAGACTAGAAATTTAAATACCAGTCCAAAGAATTGTTGGAGGCAGAAAATGGAGAAATTGTCATAAGTGACAATCAAGAAGAGTTTTACTGTTGCATAGAACAAGAGGGTATGGATGATTGGGTGGCAGCTAGGGCAGCAGTAAGAACTGAACGAGTAAGGACTGAACAAGTTAAATCTGGGGCTAAAGCTATAGCAAAGGTGGCAGTAAGAGTTCAACAAAAAAGAACTCAGCAAGCAGAAGCAGAAGTAGAGGTTCAGCAATCAAGATGGAGCAGTATCCAGCAGTCAGAAGATAAATTAGATCAGGAAATTGAATTGATGAGAAAACTGATGGTGAAGGTGTCTCATAGGAAGGCAACAGCAAGAAAGCAAAGAAAGCAAGGAAGCAGAAGCAGAAGAAAGACAGAAAGAGAATGTAAAAGTGCAGCTAGTGGAGCAAGACAGAATAAGATATGGAAGCCTGGTGGAATGCAAAAGAAGAATCTTGCAATAGATGATTAGTTGCAGAAAAAAGTATGGGATCCAGGAAAACAAGGACTGAAGGCACATGATCAGGAGATCATGAACAATTTAAACCTTGGGAGTCTGATGCAGGGGCATTAGGCACAATAAAATACTTTGTATCTAAGTAGACATAGGGGGGTCTCATGTTTTTAATTTCTCATGTAATCCTTGAATAATTAGAGTGATTTTAATTAAATATAGTGAGGAATTGTAATTGTTCTCAAATCATTGGAGAACATGAGGGGAAGTTGATTAGCTAAGAATGTGAAGAGTCAGTTCAGTAAATTTAGGGAGTTAGGCCAAATTTAGGATTTGAGGATTCTAAGAGTTTTGTTGAGTCATTGAAGGAGCTGAATCGATTGATTATCAATTTGTATAATTGTAAGCCTCAATGGAATTCAGAGGATAGACCTGTAGAGATCTGGAGAGACAGAGTAGGAGATAGAGGGGCCATCGAAATGAAGATCTGGCCAAACAAGGAGTTTTGTAAGTGATTCCACTTGTATATATATGAAAGAAGTTGTTTCAGAACTATATGAATATTGGTTGGTTTAATTTCTGTGTGAGAATGCTTGAATCACCGTGAATTATGTATAAATAAGACTCTGTGATAAGTGTCTGAATGGTGACTCCACATATCGTTGGAGGGTTAATTAACGAGATAGATTTAATATTGTAATTCGAGTTGAAATGAAATAAGGGTTTTCATATACCCTTGAGAAGACTAAAGGAGGATTTCCCTTCATGATTTATTGGGCTTTGTATGTGCTATGGAGAAATAAATTGAATTATTTTATGGGTATAAATTCCAAAGGAGGTCGAAGAGAATTACTCTGTTAATTGAAAATTGAAATATAAAATCTCTATTTATATTAACTCTGCATAAAATTTCGTGAGAAGAAAATCCAGCTTCCTCGTTGAATTCAATCAATTTCAATCTATGACTGTTGATTTACAGTGGTAGAGAAGATCTTCCTACCTTCGAAGATTTAATTGGGGGGTATCGGCAGTGTTGAACTAAATACATTGGTCCACGCCATGAATTGAGGGCTTTTACCCTGTGTGAAGGTATTGATGGTAGTGACGACGTTTTTTGTAGAAGACGCAACAAAACCATTGTATTTGATCGTTCATATGTATTGAATCGGTATTGAAACGCTATTGTGAAGGCTAAGACCGAACCGTGTAATAAACCAAAGGAGCGGAACCATGAATAGAATGGAACCGTGAAGGAGGTAGGCAGTTTACAAAAACCAAACCAGCAGTATCGCGCTGCCCTTGAGTGGTAAGCTGATTTCACCTTTTTGAACGCAATATATGCCTTGGGTTGATGCGTGGAAATAAGCGGTTTGGAAAAACCATTTATATCGCGCGAATTTGGAGGATTAACCCTTGTGCATGTTAGTTGCGCGATGACCGTTGGATCATCCAAAAACAACGCGACAACTCATCAACCGTCGGTTGTGAGAGGTATGTTAGTGTTGGGGCCCAAACTCTAATATAGGTTGATGATTGATGTTTTAATCAAGGTCCAAATTGTATATGGTTAGAATTTCATGCATGGATGCGTTGATTAAATTATAAAAGATGAAGGGCGCATATATGATTGACCAAAGTCGACGGGTTAATGTGCAATGCAATGTTCCATGAACATTTAAATAAAGATCATATATATAGAATTGTATTGATGCAGCGGACTTGTAAACATTTGGGTTATAAGTTATAAGGTTTGGAATTACAGATATAATGCCGAGAGTTGTTTAATCAAAGGTCATGGCAATACTATTTGGAAGGGCTTCTACTCGTGAGTAAACCTTGGATATAAGGTTTGGTTGGTAATTATGGGAATTATTAAAGGTAAGAGTAATATATTCGGAGATTAAAAGTAAGGCTTCCGCATAAGAGTTTGTAAGTTTTTGGAAGTGCTATTGGTCAGGGTTTGAACCATAGAAGTTGTAAACGGATATAAAAGCTTCCGCATTTATGTATTGAGTTTGCCCAGAGATGAGATTTTATTTGGCAGTTTAAGGAAGATGCATTGTTATATGCATAGACAAACAAAGAAAATATAGGTAAGCAGGGTAGCCCAGGCATCACCTTCAATTTGACTCTAGATTTCTTATCAAAGCCATTGTATCTTAGTTTCTAGTGTGCAAAAATCGTAGATGACCAACAACACATAAAGGAATTTATTTTCAAATTTGTTTCCTAAATGGGCATGGAAAAATTATAAGTACCTAAATCTTAGGGAGAAGTTAGAAATGGAAATTTTTGTGGAAACAAACTCTTGGAAGCCATTTTTCCTAATAAAATTATAAATATGATGGGTGATGGAAATGGACAAGTATCTTCCCAAATTGAGAAAATACGAAAGGAAACAAAATGTAACAAGTAATGCTACTTCAATTATTTTATTTTTGTTTTAAAATTAATTAGTTAGCTCTTGAACAATTTGCTAAACTTGAAATCACAATGAATTTTATTTTTTTTGCATTGGCTATAGTGCTTGTATATAGCACCAACCTTAACTACTTAACTACTCAAGTGATGTGGAGTGCATGTTTAACTTTTTTCTTTTGGCCTAGCAATTTTTCATGGTTAAAAGTGCCATTTAAATTTACTTTAGTTCCAGGAGAGATTCAAATGCATAGTGGTGTCATTATTAAGTAGTTATTAAAATAATTGTTATTGTGTGATGAATGTAAAACAATTGACCAAATGCCTCTTCTACCATGTAGGATCTGGATAGTACAACCATCTAAAATATTGGAAACATATTATCAAAATTGCAGTGTTTACCAAAATAGCTTAAATGCCACATCTACCTATAAGTAGAACAACTAATTACATTGTGAAAGAAGGAAACCTAACCATCCAATACCTATAAAAATTTCATGTTGAATTCCAAACCAAAAATGGATGTATCATAATTCATCTAGTTGAAATTTTTTATATCAGGAATAAAAAGCAAGAGCTAGTACAGAGATATCTTTCCTCGAATCATACAATGCATCAAATATTGAACTGTCAAATACATTCTTGAAACCAATAATGCTTCAAAACATTATGCAAGAATGAATGATATAATGTTAGCATGCAACTCATCATTCTATCTTATTTTATAAATTAGTATTTTTGAAATAAACAAAATCTGAGATAAATTGCAAATTGAAGTGAACGCGTAGTCTTTGTTATTGATACATGAAGTTGGCTAACAGATTCAAGTAATGTTATGAAAATTTCATTCTAGAAAATAAATGAGCTTTTGTTTGTGTATGGAAAGTGGATGAACCATGCAATGGGAGGTTTATGCCTTGCCTTGTTGAAGTTTCTCTTGATTATACACTCTGAAAGTCTCTATTGACAAGGCCATACTCAAGTCATTTTCTCTTTTTGGTATTAATTTTTTAGTGTTTATGTACCCTGACATGATTATGCCCAAAAGACTCCAAAATTCCGTTGAGTTCATTCCTATCAAAATTGCATCCCAACATTGTCAATTATTGGTATTTAATGTTTAGTTTTTATGTAACGTGATACGTGTATGCCCAAAAGACTCTGAAATGCTGCTAAGTTTGTTCTTATCAAACTTGCATCGTAACAGGGGTTGTTGTTGCATGTAGTGCTTGTTAGTATAATTTTTAAATTAAGGATTTTAATGTAAAGCAATGTTATTTGCATAACCATATAAGGTTTGACTAAGACATTATTTTGAAAAAAATTTATATTTAGAATCTCATTCACTGTGTATATTATATGGAGTTCTATTTTTTTTTAATTTCATATAATATTGCAATATCATAGTTTTGACATATCAAATATGGTACATTAAATTATGTATTATATGGGAGTAGAACTATGTGGACGTAGTTAAAATGACATTGCTTATAAATAATGTAATTGTATTGGAAATGTTTTCAGTGTCAAACACCTAAGATTTGAAAATGTGTATGAATTTTTATGGAAAATTAGAATGATGATATGATTTTATGTATATCAATTTGTGATTATATTATAAAAAGAAATACATAATAATATTATTAACAAAAAGGTTGTTTGAGGAAGCAACAAGAAAACCATGATACCACAAAAAAAGAAAAAAGGGATGCCTATGTCTTGAAAGTACAATCATTCTTGCCCATGCTTCTTTTCAAAATTTTCAAATAAATTATTGACTAATATCCATCCAAGTACAAGAGGGGAAGGTATCATGCAAATAAAAAGTTCCTTCTTTGCTTACATTATCATTTTCTTCAATTTTTCATGGGAATTCCTCTCCTAGTAGCATTTCCACTTCATTCACATAGGAAGCATCCCTCTCCTTGCTCATAAAGGAACTTATACAAACTCATGGTTATTTATGCTTGAAAATGGTAAAATAATATGACAAAATTATTATTTGTAAAACCCTTCTTTCTTATGAAGGAACCTATGAAAATTCATGGTTATTTATGTTTGGAAATGGTAAAAGAATCTGACAAAATTATTATTGGTAAAACCTTTCTTGCTCATGAAGGAACCTATGAAAACTCATGGTTATTTATGCTTGCAAATGGTAAAAAAATTGATGAAATTGTTATTTGGAAATTTGATAGAATTACTATTGGTAAAACCCTAAAAAAATTGATGTTTTGTTGTTGAGAATTTGAAGAGGAAATGAGATGGTTTCAAGGATAAAACCATGATTAGAAATTTTGCAAAAACCGAAGCAAACATCACAAACTTGCAAATTTATTATCACTACCCATTGACTTAGCCAACTAATTTCTCTCCTTGTTATTCTCAAATGGAAGCCAACAAGCTTGTACTCTTTTTCTTTTTCCATTGAAAAGGAGAAGTGTCTCTAATGTATTGTCGAGTAGATGTTGTGTTGTGAAAGAGGAGAGAATGCCATGGCAGAATGATGACTAGATAAAGGCTTGAAATTCTTATCAGGGAGCAGATTTGGCTATGTCATAAGAGAAATGGATTGGCCTGAGTGAAATTATAGCTATTTAGGAGCTTATTCCACCTTGTTGATATCAAGGTCTAAGTCATACATGAAAACTATGTTTAACCCTATACTTGGATAGTAAAGTCTTTCTCAACGTCTAATTTAGTGAATTACATGCATTTACAAGTAAATGTTTATACTTATTTAATAATAAAATACTCTTATTTAGTGAATTACACTCATTTACAAATAAGCGTTTATGTTTGTTTAGTTATTAAATACTCTTTAATTTTAATATAATAATGAATAAATTTGATATATGCACAACTATTTAATATTATTTTAATGAGACATAAATTTATTTATATTATTTCTAAAATTTAAATTAAGAATAACATTTAATTATAAAGAAAGGAATTTTGATTTAAGTGCTCAAATAGCAAAGGAAAACATTCATGTATATTTCATTTCAATTGAAGTTATGAGTTTAAAGAGAAAACCATCATCCCATGAATTATATCATTTGTAACAGGTTGAATGAGATTTTATTATATTTACTATATTTTCTAATTTAATTATATTGCAAATTATCATGCACTACATATAGAATATGAGATTGCCATCGTTAAATACCCCTAAAAGTTTTACAAAGTTGTTTACATTTCATTGAGTGTGACGATTATTAGATTCAAATTGTTGTCCTTACTAGTTATTGGTTTAATATTCCATCGAGTGTAATGATTTATATATTTAAATTATTGTTGTAATGATTTTAACATGTTCTAAAATTTTGGTTTGTCAAAAACATGTTATTTTTCAAATTAATTAAGAAATCAATAGATTTTATCGTGTGGTGAGGAAATGAAAAATCTTATGTTTATAAGACAGAACATGCATACTTATGATATGGAGAACTATTTAAAATTCTTGAGATAAGTTTCTTGTGTTCGAAAATATAACCCAATTTTTATCGCTGCATTAAGAAAAAAACCATGTGTTTGTTGTTATTTTCCCTATGGGATTGCATTTTGTTTCCTTATGTTGCTACTGGTTTGGAGTTACCTACCTATGTGAAAGAAGAGAGAAGTTTTTTATCTTATAAAAAGTATAACATGTAAGAATTTGCGAGTGTGAACTATGTTGGTAGATTGTGTAGTTGATGAGTTTAGACATGGATAACCATTAGGTCATGTTCTACACCATCCATAAAATCAAGAACAACAAAGGTTCCAATCGACAGTTCGAGAGCCCGTTTTGATAGTCTTTAAGTTGTCTTGTTTAGCTTTCGAAGGATAATAGTGAAAGATAACTAGCTAAAGGATACAAAGGTGTCTCAGGTGTCCTATAGAGTTGGAGGTAAATAAATATCTTGTTGTTTTCCAAATCAATGACAAGTTTTGAATCTCCCGTGGTTTAAAGTGATTTTACTTGCTTCAGAGATGCCAGTTCTAATAGAGTGCGAAGGGCTATAAATTCAACTCAATTATTGGTGCCTCTTCTAGTTTCACATCTTACTTGTACACTAGAGGACTCAGAAAGAAAGAGAACCATGACTAGGAGGAATTCCTTGGGCTTCAACATAAAAAAATCCCCATGGAATAACATGTTTTATTAGAGACATAACAAGGACTCAATGCTTCATAGACTTTGGATCCACTTTATATTTCTGAAAGAGTTTTATATCCAGTTCTATAGTGACTTCTATTGGGATGTACGTAGAGTTAAAAATTCTATTGATCCTGGCCCACCATATGCAGTTTATAAGAGTGCATGGCATTCCTCTGTAGCACTCATTATATTTATTTTTTTTCTAGGCTTTAAATTTGTCCTCCAATCTTGTTCCTATTATGTGAGATTTTATTTTCAATTCTTGAATGGTATCCATTGTGGCATGTCCTGTATAGGAGCAAGAGAGGCACAAGTGAGTGACATTCTCGCTTATTTCTTTGTGGCATAAAGGGAAAATACTAGTTCCTTTCCATCCTCTTTTAATGAGATTATCCTAGGTGAGAAGTTT
The DNA here is from genome assembly GCA_034641835.2 of Pinus albicaulis. Classification (NCBI taxonomy): domain Eukaryota; kingdom Viridiplantae; phylum Streptophyta; class Pinopsida; order Pinales; family Pinaceae; genus Pinus; species Pinus albicaulis. The sequence continues at coordinate 1,132,169,513 of CM076580.1, forward strand.
TTTGGATAAAGCCAACCGAAAGGTATTTTTTTCTTTTTAGTAGAGCATGGAATTTCCATATAGGATCCCACCACCAACATTTGGGATTTGATAGTTGTTTCATGTGGGTTTGGTATCCAAATTTTGTTATGAAGTCCCTATTCTTGGGATTCTTTGACCATACTATATCATCTTCTACATCATCCTTCAACCTAATGAAATTGGAAGTTATAAGTATAATGTAGTTTTTCCACTCATTAGTTTCATGGCCAATTAGGTTCATTGACAAAACATTTCTAGCATGACAATCCCCATTCATGTGGAGATTGAGCCTTGGAATTTGAGAAAATGTAGATTCTCGAGTTGTGTAGTCTATAAATGAGGGAGTTTGATAGGGCATAGTCTTCCCCTGCTTCTAGCCATGGATGAAGGCCCAATTTAATTTTCTATCCATTACCAACTCGCCAGACTATACAAGACTCGATGAGAGGGAAGGCTAAAATCAGGGCTTCATCCTTTTGGGTATTTTTAGGAAGACAAAACCAATCGATAAAGAAGTATTAGGAAGATAGTTTTCTTTGGGAGTGTTACCCCAGAGAGATGTTTGTTATTCTTCAGAGGATTCTAGCTGCCATAGCCTTGCTAAAAGTGTATATGTTCTTGAAACCCAAACTTCCCAAGGATTTTAGTAATGTAAACTTGTCCCCTTTAACAAGTGGGATTCCCTTAGCTTTTTTATTCTGTATCCAAAGAAAATGGAAGCAGCTTTCCTAATTTTTGTAAGGATTCATTTTGGAACGTATGAGATTGAACACTAGTAAACTAGGATGCTTTCCAAGACAACCTTGATAAGGATAAATCTCCCTCCTTGTGAAAGGAGTTATTAGCACAAAAATTAATATTGGATTCTATCTTTTGAAATAATGAAATCCAATAAGCAAAGTGATACTCCAAAAATTTAAGGAAGAAGACGAGGTATTTAAAACTATCTTCTAGTGAGGAAATAAGAAAGAAGAAGAGTTGATGAAGCTTATGGGCAACTTGTGCAAGAAGAAGATGAGGGATAAGGCAATATTTGAAATGGTTGATTTGTATACCAACAGCAAGACATAAGAGGGATAGGGCGTCTTTTAGGATGAGGAGGGAGTCAGGGAAGTTATCTGAAAAAATGAGGATGTTGGCCACAAAGAGGACATCGGAGATCTATAGGAGCAGAACCACTTCAATAACTTTGATTTGAAATTCGGATTTGGATTCCCTTATTATGTTTCTAATAGCCCCAGTTGTAAGAAAAAGTAAGAGAGGGATGAGGGGGAAACCCTATAGAAGACCTCATGAGACTTTGAATAAAGGAGGAGAGGAATTGATCAAGATGGAAAAAAAGCAGATTGTGGACACCCCATGATTCAGTTGATGTTCTGAAATCCCATACCAAGCTTGTGAAGAGACAAATGTAAGAAGGTATAATTAACTTTTTCAAATGCCTTTGAAAGATCAAGCTTGAGAGCAAGAGCGGAGAGCTTTTTGGATTTGGTGGAATGGAGGGTCTCTTGTACAATTGAGATAGCATTATGAATTTGTTTTCCATGTAAGACCCTGAATTGCTCGTAAGAGATGAACTTGCTGAAAATGGGTTTTATATGTTGGAATATAATTTTTGAAATAATTTTATAAATAACATTACAGCAAGATATAAGTATGAAATCATAAAATGTTTCCTCAACTTGTTTTTTTATGGGAATGAGATCAAGAAAAGTGAAGTTTAATGCTCCAAAAATTTTCACTAAACACTTGGTGTTGAAATTTGAACAACTTAGAGATAAATTTTCCTAAAGAAAAACCCTACTTCCCCACCAGAAAGAAATATTATTATTAATATATTTGGGGCACTTTATTTATCATACAAATTTGGGCTAACATTTATATATTTAAAATGAGATTTAAATTTTGTATTCTCCCTCCATTATTCTCAAAAATGAATTATGGAAAACGACGATTATGTCATGAGTTTTGGTCGACTTGCCCTCATGAGGGAGCTCTTTGCATAAAAATTATATTATAAATATCCTATCGTTAAACATACAAGGTCATGTAAAAAAAGGCTTTGAGGTTCGATACATATTTGGGTGGCTTGATAATATTTCATTGGGAGGCACACTTATCTTCACAAGTTTTCACTCTTCTTCGATGACTTGCAAATGTTCTTCAGAATCACACTCTAATATTATTCTACTCGCTCGCATTCAATGGCATCACATTTCCTTGCCGTCTGGGCACTATGACACGATATCACGGTGGCTCGTATTTCAGAGATTTGTATGTATCGTTATGATGGCTCGCACTTATCGCTTCAATTTATATGACACAATTATGGTATTAATAGCATTGTTGAATCTCTCTTGGGATGACTTCGCACTATGCCATCCTATTGTTCAATTGCATCTCTGCATGATGTGGCATCATTCTATTTGAACAATAGTTTGACTACAGCTTACAGTGAAGCTAGCATGTAAGTATTTTTTAGTGGCTCGACTGTGATGGATTTTCTTCATCTCCCGATGTATGGCATCACTCTAATATTTTTGCTTATTTTAAAAGAGGTGAAGTGGTTAGAATACTTTGTATCATTATCTCCTCCTTTTGTCCATGTGGATCTACTTTTGAGCTTCCACTCTATCTTCTCCTCCTTTAATAAATCGAATCTTTCAGATTCGAAATATCTTAAAGAGGATATATTTTCATTAAAAGTAAGATCAAATGGAGAATCATATAGGGCGCTTATGTTTGGTTCAATAATCTTAAGTCTCTCACTTTTATTTTTGATGTGGACAAAGGATCAGTTTTGTGGCAGATTTGATATTTGTTATATTAAAGGTGGATTGTGCCATGTATGAATCTAAGGAGGAGGCTTGAAGATGAGTCCAAATCTCCTTGACTATATTTTTCAAGCTTTCTTATAAGAACCAACAATGATTGTAGTGAAATGGAATCAAATGATTTTCAACGTCTCTAACTAGTCTATGAAAGATACAAAGATGTTAGGAGATCACTCCTAAAGAAATCCAAGATTGGGAAATGATCTATGGTTTGTAGAAATCAGAAGATATAAGAAATCAATTAAGCATTTTAGAGACAAATTCATCACCAAAACGAAAATTTGGGAAGAAATCATGAGGAGCTCCACACCCACCAGGTGATGTCTAAGAAATAGGGAAGAGAAGTATCCATTGAGAAGATCATCCCTAGGGGTGGATCCCCAAACCTCTCTCTGAGAGAGGATAAGGTTTAGGTCTCCTCCAATAATCGAGAGAGGATTTGATAGAGTTCTAGAGCCAAAAAAATCTTCCCAAAATGCCTTACACTCCAAGTATGGACCATGTATGTTTATAATGGAGACGGTGTAGTCCAATTCCTTTACCTCCGAAGGGGGATCGACATAGTTGATCTGTAAGTGGAAGAGATGATGACATGTAAGTGGGGGTTTTTGAATTTTTGTAACTATCGACAGTCTTCATAATTTATATTTTAGTTGTAAGTATGTTCTTCATGCTAGAGTCAAAAAGAAATTTATTAAAAGACATGTTCTTCATGTCAATTGAAAAAGGAAGAATTTTTAATTTGTAAAAAAAGAATTTTTAGGCTCCAAAAGGATGAAGTTAGCCTCCTCCTAGTCAAGTTTGACCAGTTAAATGGAGGAACCCATTCAACCCTTCAAGGTTCCTATTTAAGAGAATCGACCTCCTCTATAAGAGGAAATTCATACTTGATTTTATCTTTTGTTGAAACATACAAAGGAAATTAAGGAGGACGAAACATCAAGGCTAGTTGAAGGACAAAGATACTTCTGAATGGAAGGATGAATTGATCTTTGTGACAACCTTTTGTTGATGAACCAAATTCCTAAGATGGCATCTTTTGGAAGGACTGAATCTATGAATAAAAAATGTAGCAAGTCTGATATCTACTCTAAGAAAGAAATATTTGTAATCTATACTTTTTGAAAGGCAATAAGAAGGTCAAGATTTGAGGAAGAAAGAAGGCATAATCTAATTCTATGGGTGGATGACTTGACTAGGATGGATGTACCAGGTTTGACCATGTATATTACTAGGGTTTCTAGGTGTATCTTTATTGAAATGAAGAATTTATTTATTGAAAAGGTTGATGGTTTTTTCCCCCATGTGTGTTTTCCTAGGGTAAATTATTATGTTCATGTGTGGTTGTCTCTTTATGTTCTTAATAACATATTGTTTTTAGTGTTGAAGTTCTATACGTAATTATGTTATGATGAATAACCAATGTAATAAAATATCAATCTAAGAAACAATTATCACATTAGAGGACTATTGAAAAATAAATAGGGGATCCAACTCGTTAGTAACATACTCAAAAGACCATCAACATCCATGGTGGAAAATGACCAGTATTTAAACCATGGTTGTAGCATCTATGGTTTTGGACCCTTCAACCATGGTTTCTTAGAGGAGGATGACATCATGATTATGATGTTAGAATAGGATTTGTAGGGCTAAATTTTATGGGCACCCCCTAACCCCCAACTATTTAAAGAGAAAATAATCATGATAGAGGGGAGGGGAGGGATTTTTTCGCTCTAAGAGCTAGACCTCCCATGGAGGGAGAAACTTCATTAAGTTTTACCCAAGGGAAAAACTTGTAAGGATTTCAGGAGGGAGGGGGATTTGGAATCTTCGCAAAAGGAAGAGGTGAGGAGGAGAGAAATAAGTTGAATGGAGAGGTGTCTCCAAGGAATGGGAAGGAATTGGGCTGAGGTGGGAAGAGGAGGGTAAGGGAAAAGAATAGGGATCCAGGTGAGACGATGTCGAAGAGGGAAGGAAAAAAATTTCAGAGAGCTAGAGAGAGAGGTGGTAAGGGGAATCGAGGGAGGAGGAATATAATAAATGGGTAGCATTATATTCAAAATCATAGTAACCCACATCTAAAGTGATAGAATGTTCAAAAGGGGGTTTAAACTACTTACCAAGAGAGAGATTTTTCATAGGAGGCTCTAGCCAATGTGATGGCGTTGTCTTGGAATTTGGAGTGAGTGCTAGTTTGGTCAAAGTTGCTTCAAAAGTTGTATTTTATCCATCCTTGTGCATGGACATTATTTCATTTTTTCTCTAGACTATTGTATCCTCTGATGGCCAGGGGGAATATAGTGCATTTTTCTTTAAGTTTTCCTATGAAGTGACATATAAAGAACTCGAATGAGAGCCTCCAATAGTCTAATTTTCGTGTCCAAGTGAGAGTGTCGTGTGTCCATTAAATTCCCCCCACTAAAATCCACCTCCACTTGCATCCAAATCCATATCCTATATGTTTTATGATCCTAGCTATCTTCTAACTTCAAAAATATTCCAATTGTGTTTCCTATTGCTTCCAATACCTTTTCAAACCAGAAAATGAGCTAGAGAAATGGAAGTATCACCCAAGTTTTTTCTTGGAAACAGATTCACAAGTCAAGTAAAAATCAATAGTTTGTTTATTTAAGGAGAGGCTTGATAGACCCCAACTATACTCATGCCATTATCTTGTTACGGTCTTTGTCTAAGGTGAAGATGAAGGTTTCCCATTTTCCTATCAATAGATGGGTGGTAGGAGAGTAACCTAGAAGGGTTTCTAGGGGTTGTGTAACCAGGTGTCCACATCTCTATTTGAAGTGTTTTTACCTCATAACCTACGTACTAAAACTTTCCCAAAGAGGAGGAATTCATTTGATGGGTATGTCTTTTCCTATGGACTAGGGGAAACGAAATCCAATGGATCAACAACACATCATGTGTGCACTACAATGTGGAAGTGGATGGGATGCAGGGTCCTAAGTCTGAAGAGATGGCATGGTCTCGATCATACTCATTTTGAGTACTAAAAATCTGTTGATGAACATGGCTATTGGAGTAGTCGGTCAGTCCTTGGTCTATATTTATGGCCAATGGAGGGGTGTTCATGTGTCAACTAAGGAGTGGGGGATCTGGTGAGAGGTTCAATTGGCGGGAAGGAAAAAGTGAGGTGTTGAGGGATGATCGGTGTTGAAAGTCATCAAGACAAGGAAAAAGGAGGGGAGGCTTCAGAACTCTAGCAAAGGGTCGACATCCTGAGGCATATTCATGTGGTAGCACTAGAACCATACCGAAAAACCCCAAAGTTGTAGACTAACCATCTTCTTGCTCTCATATTCTCCCGATCAATATATATATATATATATATATATATATATATATATATATATATATATATATATATATATATATAAGATGATAGTATTATGTGAGATTGAAGTATTTTATTATCAATAGGTGATATCCACCCTCAACCATTTCCCATAAGGTTTTATTAATAGAATGATAATGTTATATGAGATGGAATAATTCATTTTTCCATAGGTGATTTCAACCCTCAACCCTTTCCCATGAAGTTTCAACTTAAAACTTGATCGTAACTAAACTCCACACAAACCAATCAATCTACACCTCATGAGTATCATGAATTGACTCATAAAACCAACCCCCACATAGATGATGGATCATGTGAGTAAAAAACGATATAAATTAGATGATTCCAACTTTGAAGAGAAAACAATGCCTTCAGCCAAATAATTCCATTAATCCAACATTAAAATTTGGTTTATCTGGATCCATCAACATCCTTGAACCATTCTACTACATGAAAATATATAAAAGTTGGGGGGGTTGGAATTAAACACTATATAAAAGGGGAAATTTTTTTAAATATGTTTAGTGTTCATGATACCAATCAAATAAGGCATATATATGGAAAAATGTAAATTAAAACCTAAGTTACACGATTTGAAATCAAATTCAAATTTTGCAATAATGAAGTTGGATTTTGGTTCAAATTTTCTAATAAAATTCATGAGGTTCAACTTTAGATTTGGCTATATATATATATATGAAAAATTAGTTACAATGGCACACAACTTACCAGAATGATGGAAATGGAGACATTCCCTTGCGACAAAACATTTCAGCATGCCAAAATTTTGATAATCATGCTATGGGTCTTATTTTTTTTTTTGTAAATAACAAATTCTAAAAACACTGAATCGAACCTAACAAGTTAGTATTGTTTTCATTTTTTGTCAAATTTTTTTACCCTTTTATTTTGCAAAAATATTTCCAAAGTTTTATCAAATTCATCAAAATTTATTATATTAAAATGATTTTTATGAAAATTAAAATTGTTTTTCAAATTTTGAAATTTGAGAATTCTAATCTTTAATTGGCTGATATTATTGATTAGATTATTTGTATGGGATTTATTTATGAATTGTTAGATTTAAAAAATATATATATAATATAAATTTGAAAATTAAATATATAAAATTGACACTTGTTTTATAATTATAATAATTTGTACCATTTTATTGCAATATACTATCAAATCTCACAAATCTTGGTCTATGAATTTTTTAATAATATAATCCAAAATATAAATGTATAAATAAATCATATAATTAAGCTAAATTATATTATTAAAATAAAAAAATATGTATATATTAAAGAAACATATATATTTATCATAGTAATTGTTTATGTATTTTAGTTTTGATATTTAATGATAAAATATTATATATTAATATTATGAATTTGATTTTTTATTTTAGTTATTTATTTAATTTAAAATAATTAATTAGGTAAACTTCATTTTTTATTTTACTATTTAATAATTTATAAAAAATATATAAATTTGAGTTAGAGGAATGAAGGATTTTGAAAATAAACATGTTAATATTTTTTTAGTTTTCTATTTATGTATCAAATTCTCTTGAAATTTGTGAAAATTATAGTAAAATTGAATATCATGTAACGAAAGTGTTATTATGTCTTAGGTTAAAGTTATTTGATTCATATTATCTCTATATTATATTGGGGTTTAATTGACATAACATGAGGACTCTTTGGAAGTATTTAATTTATTTCTATATCACTTATTTTGTTAATGTTTATTATGATTAACTTACATTATTTTTTGAAATTTGTTAAATAGTGATTCAAGTGTGTAGATTTATTGTTTTTTTTGGGTAAAGACTTTAATTTTGTAGTAGAACTTTACATGTTTTATTATAATTGTCTTTTAAAATAAAAGATCCATTTCACTGTTAAAAATATTAAGCATTGAGAGGGATCATATATTTTGTAACACAAATTTCATTTTTGCTCTCCTCACAAAGATTTGCACATTGAATGAATTGGACCTTCTTGATGCTTGATAATTGAGCTTAAGATGGATCTAAATTAATTTATTTACAAGGTTGGCCTATTCTTTTTAATTTAACATTTTTGTGCTCATGTCAACATTATGCACATTACTCCCAGGATGCGGGTGTGCGAGCTTGAGTTTAAGTGATGGGACAAGAAGGCGGCGGAGGTGGATCGACAACTGCCTACCCAGGACAAGAAGGATATCTTGCCATTGGTCAACAGATCCTCACATTTACGCCTCACAGAGTTCAAAGGCACGATTTCTGGGGGGTCTGGTTTTCATATCATGCATTCCGCTATGGATTATGCCATCGCATGCTCCGGCATGCTGGAGTTCGCATTCCTCTTCAATGAAGCAATTATGATGGGGGCTTATCGATGTGCGAGTGGGGAGGATAATGGGCAGGGTGGCGATGGGCTTTTTCTAGAGATTCAGTCGCACCGCTCCCATTTCTCTTTGGTCTTGGGCCTCAATTTAGCTTTCATTTTATATGGTGCCAGTTCTACCATTATGTTTGTCCCTTGCTACCTGGAGGGAGAAGCTCTCTTGGAGCCCTTCTCCGGTCCTTTTGTGAAGTCGACTTTGTTGAATCTTGAGCACTTCGCTCGGACCTTTGGCCTCTGCTCAAGTTGGTATTACTCTGCCACCGCAGCTGCCCAGCCTCTGCTTGCTTCCCCCATGCCTCGTTTGCGCCATAGGATGCGGAGCCGCAGAGGCAGCACCAGGGGTTGCCCTCCAAGCACGACGTCCAGCCATTTCTCTGACGCGCCTTCGCTCTCAAGTAGTTTGCTGGCTGGCCACTACCCACGAACTCATAGTGGGAGAGGGCGCTTTATTGACTCCCCTGCTCCCCGCCCTCCGGCATATGTGCCTCCTCCCACCACAGGTACAGCACGCTTCACCTTCGACAACGCTCTGAATCGCCCTAGGATTTTAGTTCTCTTCATAGTTGTCTTCCAGGAGGAAGCCCAACCGGGGGAGTCTAGCGCACATCCAACAGGCCTTGTGTCAGACCCTGCCCAGATTTCGAATCCTCATATGGGGATTGGTAGCACGTTGATGCAACCTCCAGATGCTCCAGCACGCTGCGTTCCTGAGGTGGTGATGACGCCAGCTGATTAGGGCCCCTCTGAATCTGAAGATGCTCTTGCTAGGGATCTTCTTGCTTCAGGTTGGTGTCGTATCGTAGAATTTCCTCCAGATGACTAGTCTGTTTACTTTGGTGCATGTACCTTTATCTCACCTTGCGGCCCATACAATGGGGCATGTTTTTGCTCAGCCGATCATGTGGAATTTTGGCTTGTTTTTGTTCATTTTTGAATTCATGCACACTCTGCATTATCAGGATGATTATAATGCGAACCCCTGCGTGGGTTTTGGTCTTCTTTTCCAGACTGGTTTCCCTGTCAAAGGGTAGTCTTCTTATGTGTTTTTCATGATAATTCTGCCTTCCCTAGGGAAGTAGTTTTTGACCACGGTCACGATGTAATTTTACACTCTTGTTAATAGATCAATCTTATTTAGAAAAAAAAAACATTATGCACACAGTTTCTCCCATTTGAACTAAAAATTGCATCTCTTGACAAAAAATGAAGAAAATTTAGAGATAATGTTTCACATAAGTGACATCCTAGTTTTTTTTCCTAGGTTACAACACCTAGGAAAACCCCTTGGTACTTTCCCTCATTATGAGGATCGTAAACGTAAGAGGGTAAACCTACATCCTTTAGAGCACAAGGCTAAGTCAACAAGATTGGTTGAAGCCATTATAACAATATAATCAATAAGAGATTAACATGTCACTTACAAGAATAGAATTTGGATGGGGGGATAATGCTCCATCCCACAACCACTTGTGTTAGACCCAATTCACATGGGACATCATGCCTTATCACTAAAAGTAATGCTAGAAATTAAGTACATAAAGAATGCAAAATACATGTTAAGAATATTTTTTTCCTTTGGTATAGGGAAAATGAGTAGACTTTCCCCCTCTCACTGAGGAGGCTCAAGGTCAAATTAAAGGGAATACTCGTATACTCTTGAGCCTAATGCAACTACCTACAATACAAGCACACTAAGCAGGTTAACCAAGTTTCATTCTCGGGCAAGGCCCCAAAATTGATTAACAAAAAAAAATTGATGCAGGATGCCCACTATTCAACCAGGCCTCATGAACTTACATCAAAAGTAATTATATCTATATATAATAGTTTAGTTAAATAAAATCCAAAAATCATATTGATTAATAAATACTATAGTGTAAAAGTGGCTATTTTTTTTGATTAATTTGATGTAGGATGCCCACTATTCAACAAGGCCTCATGAACTTACATCAAAAGCAATTATATCTATATATAATAGTTTAGTTAAATAAAATCCCAAAATCATATTGATTAATAAAGACTGTAGTGTAAAAGTTCAAAAAAAAATATTCAAACCCTATTCAATCTTATAGAATTATAAGTAATTTTCAATAACCAATTATTACCGTTTTCTTTTCAATAAATTTAAGATGAAACATAGGCTTAAAATAAATTTAAGAAGAAACATAAACTTTATATGAAAATTGTAAGTACCAACATTCTCTTTCAAAACATTGTGTATCTTGTTGAATGAACATGAAAATAGTAGAATGAGTATTGTGTTGTGTAGGTGTAATGTAAGAAATTTTGTCAATATTTTTACATGTCTCTTTAATATGTTGAATTTATTTATATTAATATGTCCAATTTATAATAATTGAAGGATTGGTAAACATTTACATATGGGTTAAAAATAATATAGAGCCGAGTATGGTGGAGATGTGGAGATGTTATAATGTCAGTAAAAAGTTAAAAGTAATAAAAATAATAAAATTTGTTACATTGTAATTTTATTTTTATTAATAAAATTATGAATAAAGCTTTAGATTTTAAAAAAAAAATAAAAAAAATCACTATATACATTTTGCATAAATATATGAGTAGCAACTATAAGTTACGATCTATTTTACCTTATAAATAGAATAATGATTATGTAACTATATGTAAATTTAATTAATAAGCACATAAAATCTTTAATACTTACAATGTAACAATATGTTTAACCATGGATATTCATGTAGAAATATTAGTAACTTGTAAATATTCTTTGTTATGATACCATGGTCAATACCATGGCTTATCAATACAACATACCCAAAAACTCTCTCTCTTTTCACAATCAAATTATTTTATTTGAATTTAATTTTATAACATTTCTTTATAATTAATTTTGAGATATATATACACCTCTATCACATTAAAATATATAAAATATAAATAGTATTTATAAATTAAAATCAATTTTACCATATAAATTAAAATAATAATTTTGTAACCATATTTAAATTTCATTAATAAGTTAGTACTTACAACATAATAAGTTTTTTAACCATAAATATTCACCCCCACATTACCATGGATATTATTAACCATACCATGCCATGGGCCAATACCATGGCTCCTCAATACCACATGTCAAAAAACCATCTTTCATTTCACAATTACAATATAACAAGATTTTTAACCATGGATACTCACCACATTTTACTATGGATATTATTAACCATATCATATCATGGGTCAATACCATGGCTCATCAATAACACATGCCCAAAAACCAACTCTCATTTCACAAACAAAATATTTTATAAATATATTTTTTTAATTTAATTTTATTACATTTTCGGGACAAGAGACACTTTCCATCCCAGTATGGAAGAATGAAAGAGCTGTTATATTATATTCCACAAAAATAAAAATTAAACTAAAAACCAAAATCAATAATTAAACCAACCTAGATCTATCTTAACTCTGGATTTATCATTCTTCAAGAGGGATCAAATCTCTCCACCTGCAATATTCTCTTCAAGTTCTGCACTCATAAAATAGGTTTGCACCTCTAGAGATTTGATCCTATAGGTTTGCACCTCTAGAGATTTGATCCTTCTTCGTGCTTGATAGATATAGCGTTAAGATGGATCTAAATGGATCCATAGTTAAGATGGATAGATTCAGAGTTAAGATGAACCTAGATTAGTATTAACAACAAAATAACATTTGATAACTAACACTTAAAACTTTTCATTTTCAATAATTTAAGTTGGAATTTAACATAATATTAGCATCAAAATTTCAAGCAATCCTAATGACTCTTAAAATTTTAAATTTACTTTGAAATAACCAAATAGATATATCATAAAACAATTATCAAAGTCAATATGTTTTTTCATCACATAAGAGATGAATTCTGCCGAAGGAAAATTATAATGTTTTTTTATTTTGGTCAAAAAGCTTTGATTTTCTTTCAAAATTAAAAAAATACATTTTTGTTTTTTAAAATGTAAATTGTTCTTCTAAATTGGTTGATAACTATTTTTTATGTTGTTTTATATTAAATTGTAAGATATTAAAATTATATTAAAAACTAAAAAATCTGAAAATTGAAAAATTGGTTGATCATTATTTTTTATGTGGTTTTATATTAAATTGTAAGATATTAAAATTATATTAAAAACTAAAAAATCTAAAAATGTATATATTTTCTAAGCGTCATAATAATTTAGGCACTGTTACAATACCCTCGCTCATCAATACCACATGCTAAAAAATCATAACTCATTTGAAAATAAAAATATTTTATAGATATTTTAATTTAATTTAATTTTAGAATATTTTTTTAAATTAAAACTTAAACTTACAAATATAACAAGATTCTTAACAATGATATTTACCCAATTTTACCATACATATTATTATCTTTTAAATAGGCTTTATTTTTTTCAAATTTTATTTTTTTCACAAAGGAAAAAATTTGTAATCTTCATTACAGAAAATTACATATTACATCTCATCGAGTATACTGTCTTGCTTCTTAAAGTATATTATGAATTTATACACTAGTCAGTGTTACATTATAAGGTTTTAGTCCATATAATGTACCCATATGATAGAATAGGCTATACGTAATTACACTTGTTTATTATTAATAATAAATTCATTTGTTATTTTATTTTGATTATTTTACTCTTTCTTTTAATATATATATATATATAAACAAAAAAACAAAAACAAAAAATTATTATTATACATGTGAGTGTTTTTTATTCCATCAACATGTCTTTGTATATATTTAATAACCATGTGAGTATTTATGAAATGAAATGAAATTATTTTAACATCCACTAGGCTAAAGACAGCCTATGGGATAGAATGTTTCTCCATTTGGTTCTTGTATTCAACCATTTTCCTGTGAAGTCTCACAAAAAACGCTCTCAACTTCCCGACAAACCCCTCGCTGAATAGATTACCCCAAGAGCTAGCTGCCATAATATTTGCATAACTTTCCTTATTGTTTTTTAAGGTCTCGCATTCTAAAATGAAATGTTTTTCTGTTTCCACTTTTCCAGAAGAGCAAAAAATACACTTTTTCCTCCCCCGCTTCTTTTGGTTGTTTCCAACACCCTGTTTCACAACGGAGTTGATGAGAATTAGTCCTTAATTGAGAAATAAGAATTTTGGCTCTCCAAGAAATCATTGACCCCTATGTACTCTTTTCGTTGATGATTATGAGTGGGATTAAACTCTTCAATATAGTACTTCTTATTTCTCCCTAGCTCCTCCCAAGTACGTTTGTGGAACTTATCCATAACAAAATATTTTAGCTCTTTACTGTTTGTGGGGCACATGTTCAAGAAAATACCTCATTTACTAAACCATTTGTTATTTTTCCGCATCAAAGTCTTCTTTCTCTTGCACAATATGTCACTAAACACAACCTTAGGCCATCTGCCCTCCTCCATTTGCTCATATTTTTTTTAAATACCTTATGACTCCCACCATAACCATTGCTTCAATAGGAGTAGCCTCGGTTTCACTTAACAAGATAGCATAAGGAACTACACTTTTAATTTTGAATTTGTTTGTAATCAAACGCTCATGAATTTTCTCAATTTGATTCCACTGCATCTCGGATGTATTGTTGGTCCACAGTTCACAACTGTAAAGAATCATCATAATTACTAAAACCCCAAAAAGTGTCAGAGTGGTTTTCCAGTTCCACAACTCTACCTCTCTACACCTATCTTGAAAAGCATAAAATGTTCTCAAACCCCCACATTTCTTTTCTTTCTACAACCATCACAACTTAGATTTATGTTGAAGTCAATTCTGAGGTGTTTGTAATCCGCAACTTCTTCTAGAATGTTTCCTTAAAAGTAGAATTTATGTTGGTTATGTTTTATTTTGTTAGAGAAAACCACTACTTTCATTTTGCTAATATTGACTTGCAACCCCACCCTTCTACAAAAATGCTCAAGGGAAAGTAAGTGATCTTGCAAACCAAGAGCAGATTTAGCAATCAAAATAAGGTCATCTACGTACAAAAGAAACCTTATAACAAACTTTCACAATTGGATATCGTCACCCCCTTGCGAATTTAGCCACTCTTCAAGCTTTTCGATATACCAAGAAGAATAGTAGACAATGGGAAACCTTGCTTGACCCCAATATGACTTCTAAAACTTTCAGAAATGTCTGTTAAAGTTATAATTTTTACTTTCACCTCTTCATACAGTCTATGCACAGCTGCTCTCAAATGCTTGGGAACCCCAAGTTCCTTCATTTTGTGTCAAAGCTTATCCCTAAGAACCATGTCAAAAGATTTTCTGAAATCAACAAAGCAACAAAAGGCTTCTTCCTTTTTCTCCCAAACTTTTCAATGATGCACGTTAAAGTTATACCATGATAAACTGTGGAATGTTTAGGTCTAAAACTTGCTTGCCCTTTAGCACATTTATCTCTTTCTTCTTCCCACTCGCCAATTTTATTTTCTAACGTGCTTCCAAATAACTTTGGAAACAAGGGGTTTATCATTATGGTCATATAATTGGAGGGATTATTGACGCCACCACTCTTGAAAAGAGGTATTGCCAGACTAGTTGTCCAATATGTGGGGAATCCCTGTCGTATGATGTTGAAAAATTTTGTAATGTGAGGTGCAAGAAATTTTAAGCCCCACTTTAGGTACTCTGCTTGGAGTCCAACTAAGTTATTTGGGGTTATTTTTCCCAAGGAAGATTAATTCTTCTCCTCAAAACCATGAAATCGACCCTTTTCTTTCTTAATATCTGCTTGTAAGCTTTTTTCTTTATGTTATCCTTGTTTGACTCTTTCCAAATTATCTTTGCCTTTTTGCATTCCTCTTCAAACCAAGCATTAACCGGAAAGAAATGTGTTTCAGACTTCTTAATTTTTTTCTCTTTTGCACTCTACAAGTGCGCTTTGAATTAAATGCATTAATTCGTGACTATGAAAGTCGTGAAATGGGATTTTCTCCTTATCGAAGAGCCTCTAGTGTTATTTTAAAGGTATTACAATTTTATGGAGTCAAAATAATTCTACCCTTTGGGAGATTTTGTTGAACACACTGAATTTTTGACCCTAATTGCTTCTTTCCAATCCAAAAGAAACTTAAATAAATTGGCTTGTGATCTGATTTTAAGTCCCAAAGTTGATCTCCAATAAAAAATTCCTCCATTTTCTCACAAACTATCCGAGCAAATTACATAATCAACTACACTTGCTCCATTGTAAGTATTGCAAGTGAAATTAACAGACTTTTCCCATCTAGTCCGTTAATCGAAATCCCCACATAGAGTAAGCAATTTTTCACCAAAGAGATTGCAGCATTTGTCCTCTTAAATTCTTTCCCACTGATGATTACTCTCTTTTGTAAGTCAGATAGGGTCGCAATCTTCTTTACAACAAAGAATGCTAACTTGCTCACTCGCAGTCTTAGCATTGAAATCACCCACTAAAAGGACTTCACCTAGCTGAGAATATGTTGCAATATATGTTTTTAAGGCTGCAAAGGGATCTTTGTGGTCAAGCCCTCTACTTTTGTAGATTTTTTAAACTTGCGGCACAAAATAACATGTTGCAATTCTTATGTGATTTCTATTTTCTGATATTTTAAACCAAATGAATTGTTTATTTGAGTCTTCTTTTTCTAACTGATTGAAATTACCTTTTGTTTCTCTTACTAATACCATGATACCCCCGTGTCCTTTGTCATTCCCTGTAGCCTTGTTCCACACTGCCATCTTCTAGTACCCTTCAAAGAAAGGTGTCTTGCACCCTTATGCTCATGTGTTTCTATGAAGCAAATTATGTCTCTATCTTCCGCAATAAGCCCTAACCCAAGTCCTCGTCTCCATGGGTAACCCCTGCGGTTCCAACAAACTAATCTTAAGGAAACTCGGGTATGACTTGATTGTTATTTGTTTTGACATGCAAGACTCACAGTTGAGTCTATCCTTGCTTGCCCATATTGACCTTGCTTCCTGATTTCTTGTTAAAGAGTTTGTTGTCTCTTCTTTGTTACCATCTTGTTGCCCTGTTTTGGAAGGAGGTCCAAATCACCTTATCACAACTTTACCTTTATAAATCCATGCTCTATTTCCCTCATCTCTTATCGCCCTAACCTTTGAAATTTCCTCCCTCCTTTCCTCTTGTTGTCTTACAATTAAATTTTCCTCTAGAAAAAAGGGAGAACCCCTCAAGAGTTGTTTCTTGCTTAGAATGATATATTTATCATGCAAGCTAGGCATGATGACTTTTATGGGCCTGGCTCTCTCACCGTTAAACTTACCTACTCTCCATGCTTGGCATATTTGTCCTTGCCATAACAGCTTGTCTTTCAAGAAGTCCCTTGCAAGGTCAAGAGCACATTCATTTTTCCCATAGTATTTCACCCCTTTAATAATTATGTTTGTTGCTCTATCTTTCCTTTCCTTGCTTTCTCTATCTTGCATGTTGCCAACCCGAATGTTTTCTTCTCCTTCTCTATTAGTAGAATTGTTAATGACTTGAGCCCAAGTTTTTGAAACTTTTGTGGAACCTCATTTCCTTTCTTCTCATGTTGTCTCTTCATGGTTGTCTATTTGGGCAACCACTTTCCCTTTCTCCTGAGATGGTTTCACATTCATCACCTTTGTACTCTCCACTACAAATTTCTTCATGTTTTTCACATCTACCTTCATGCGTTTCCATTCTATCTTCCCTATCAGGATAACTTCCTGTAGCAATGTCACTTGCTCCTTCAAAACTTTATTGCTTTCTACTAAAGCCTGGTTTTCTGCTGTTATTGCATGAATTGTATGATCTCTTCCCTACTCTTTAGCTTCTAAAACCTCCAACATCCTTTTTTCACTTAACAATTCTTTCACATAAAGATCAAATGATCAAGTGAGAGGTGTGGATGTGGGACTATAGAAGGCAAATTCATCAATGACTTTTCCTCTAGGAATGTTGTTTCCACATGCTTGCAAAGGGGACTTGTTTTAATATTGCTTATTGCGAAGGGCCTGAACACTTTACCATTGAGACTATATTTTCCTTGTCTAGTCCCATTTTAGACATGCTAGTCTTCGTTTTAAAATGCCCCTATACTCTTTGCCATTGACCCAAACCCATTTCCCAACTTTGGTTGATGAGGCAATTTTCACTTGTCCTAGATCATTTGTTTCCACTGGTTCTGAAATTTCTTATCTCATTGTCATATTTGACTGCATTTTTGATGCATCGTCATTACACCAAATGTATGAAAGAATGTATTATGTGAAATTCTAGATAACTTCCACCAAAATTGAACAAAATTCGAAGAAATTGTCTAACAACTGCCGAATTTCAAAACAACCCGCTAGAGTCCTATGAGCAGCCACCAAATTCAAAAGAGGTTTCTATAATATGACTCATCTTAGAAACTGGAATATAAACCCTAGCTTGATTTAAGAGCGGGAACCTCAAAGCCCCAGATTTCAGCCAAGAAATTCCTCTATCGACCCCCATCGAGATGAAGCAGATCTTCAAAAATGGAAACTCAATTAAAAAAAAACTTTAGAGCGTCCCTTCCCTTCTAAGGCAAATTTCACTTATCTGAATGTGCCTTCCCTTCAAAGGCAGTCTTCACTTACCTGAGCATAGCTCCAGTAAACAAATACAACAAATATACCTAAAACCCATTCTCAAATAACCAGCTTTCAGATTGACAATATCAGAACTCAAAAGATCTGGAAAGGTTTCACTGAATCCCTATAAAAAGGTATTACCCAGTTTCTGTAAAAGGTCCTTTCAAGGGTGTTGTAAGCTCGATCCTTCCCTTCTGAGGAAGATTACAAATTTTTAAGATGTGCTCCAGTAATATCTTAATCTTAACCTAACTTAGGAGGTGACTAAAAGACTAACCACTTTGATAGAGACTCAATACGGAACCAACCATACTGTAAGGTTAACCCTTCTTGGAGTTGATCCTACACCAACCTTAATGTTGAATGAAAAGTCTTACCTTTATTGATAAGAAGAATGGGGTTGGTCCTTTCAAGGAGGTTATAAAGCCAATGTTACTAAGTAGGTTGACCTTAAAGGATAAAGGATTAACCTAATAAAGTCTTAATTGATCCTTTTAATGAAAGGTTGGTATCAAGACTTCAACCCAATAAAGCCATACTCAACCTTGTTGGTCTTGAAACGGAAATCCATATGAATATCTGAAAAGCCTTATCAATGAAGGGTTAGTTTTGAGAGCCCTGCAAGTTTCTGTTGTTATTTGCAAAGAAGAAAGGGTCAACATGCTTATCAATTACAGACATATTGAAAGCAAAGGTTAGACATATTGAAGAAAAAAGTCACATACTTGATTTCAAAGTGAAGTCACACAGCTCAAGGAAAGGAAACATAATGAGAAACAAAAGGACTTAAAAGGTCCTACATATTTGATGCAATCAAAACTTGACAAACTTGTGGTCAAGACCTTTCAGTTAAGACCAACATGATAAGAATAACCCACGTAATTCATTTGGCCTTAGTGTAATCATTATCATAGCGCAGCTCTGTGAAGGGTTCTCCCAAGATTCTAAGGCTGACAGAAACAAGAAATTCCCACCTTTCAGTCAAACTTTTCCAAGACTCTAACAATAAGGCTAACACATGCAGGATTAACCATTCTTTGAACGATTGGCCTTAGTTGACAAGCAGACTGGTCATACTGGTAAGACTCTGTGAAGCGTTATCCCTAGATGAGAAGGTTGATACAATCAACAGATTATCACCTTTTAGTCAGACCTTTTCCAAGATCTTAAAGTCTTGGCACAATAAGGTTAACACAGACAAAAAAATACTACATATTCGGCATATATTTACTAATATATTCATGCTACATTTGAGGATTAATAAAATAATTTTATCAGAATTATCATGATGAAAATATCAGAGGAATAACAATCTTAAGAGAAAAAAATTCACAATAATAAATTTAACTAGATTTGCAGGTCTTTTACACACTTCAAAACCCTTTATCTTCATTATATTATTTATAGTTAGATGATCACCACATTACAACCTCTCTTTTGTGTATTACTTTGTACCTCGTGTATCTCAAACTAGTACCTGCCAATTTCGGGCCTCAAGGTTGGATAACTTGCTGACTACAGCTACAAGCTAGTAGTAACATCAATCCACCAATTGAATCGCATTCTTCCATGAGTGGAGAAGGAATATGCAGCTTACTGGTGTCTAGGCCAGTTGCCAACTTCCAGGCCATTCCCTGTTATTAAAAATTAAGACAAAACACAGACTTCTTATATTCCATGCCAAGCAGACAATAATATAATATCTCATACTTTGAAGCCAGGAGTAGATGCTACGTTTTACTCAAGAACAAGAATATAACATATTTTAGCTAAGAATTCCATAGAAATTTTGATAGGAAATTCTCCCTGCCAAGCTAGAAGTCATGGAAGCTGTCAATTTCTGGAGGGCAACCAACTTACCATGGTGACTGCCGAGAGGGAAAAAGTACAAATACAATACAAGGGAACTTACCATCAGGATCGCAGAAGAAGACTTGCTTGATTTTCCCTTCCTGTTGTGTTTTTTCATAAAATGGGATTCCCTTTTCCTGCACCAAATATAATTTATGGTAATATTCATAACTTTAAACCTTTTAACTTAAAAAAATCTATGTAATATTTATCTTACTTCCCATATTTGAACAACTCAAAGAAACTTGAGGATTCCACACGGTCTGACCAATTAGTAAATTATTTACTCTTGGATAGGAAATGTGCAAAAGGTCCAAGATTAAAATCTCTCCCATAAGTGACTGGTGATAAGAGTCTTTGTTCATGTATGGTAAATGGCGAAATTTTTATTCTTACATGCCAATTGGTGAAGTTTTTATTCTTGCATAAAAAAAGGTGCAAAGTTCAGATATCTCCCCAAAAGTTATACCTAGTTACACCATGTTAATCAGATCTAACTTTATTGTTTGTTCTTACACTAAGTACAATATGTTTGCTGCAAAGTTTAAATCTAGTCTCTTCGCTTTTATGGTAAAATCTATTTGATACAAAATTTAACCAGATAGATTCTTTAAAGTGGATATTCTATCTGGTGCAAAGTTCAAATCAAGTCTCTTTGTTTTATAGACAAAATCTATTTGATGCAGCAACATTCAACCAGAGAGATGCAAATCTCTCTTTGTTTGAAAGAGATGCAAAATTCAAATTTCTGATTTTCAAATCTCTCTTTTCTCCATATTAAAATGACTTTTGTTGCATATCTCTCTTATCATGTTAAAGTGAATATATCATGAATACTGTTTTGCATGGAAGTTTACAGTTGAAATTTTCTTCTGAATGATAAAGGTGATTGTGATAAAGTCAGTATTGTAAAATACATTTTTCCTCTTACACGGATAGGTGCAAAGTTCAAATCCCTTCCCATTTAGTAAAGTCTCTTTACTCTGGCTGAAAAGAGATGCAAAGATTACCTCTATTCCCTTGTTATCCATATTGCAGGGTGAAGTGACTTTATCCATATTGCAAGGGTAAAGTAAATTTATGCTACTTTAATTCACTGCACCTGTCAATGGAATTTACTGGGCGCTAGTGACGGGTGACGACACACCACACCATCTTCAGAGCAATGGGAGCAAGCAAGCAGCACAAACAGCCTATTCGAATGCGTGTTGTTGGATGCATCTGAAACCCACACCTTTCAAAGGAATTTAGTGGATGCCAGTGACGGGTGACAATACACCACACCCTTCGATGAATTTATTCAAGCAATAGATTCAAGCGAGCAAGCAATAGGAACAAAATCTTCGATGAATTTATTCAAGAATAGATTCAATCAAGCAATGCTTGGGTTTGAGCTAAAAAAACAGAGACAGAGACAGAAATAACTAAATTTATTAGAAACAATAAACCAAATTTAATAATGGGTGGATACAGATGCACAGGGTTAAAGTAATGAAGAGAGACAGAAATAACTAAATTTATTAGAAACAATAAACCAAATTTAATAATGGGTGGATACAGATGCACAGGGTTATTGAGGGCTTCAGGGGAGCTGAGCAGCGGATACAGGAGCTGAGTAGCAGAAACAGGGGAGCTGAGCAACGGATACAGGGCGCTACACTGGGGTTTTATTCTTGCCTATTTTGGGTTCTGAGTGTTTGTGTGGAAAATAGCAGCACGCATGAATATCAATGTCAAACTGCGCAAGTTCCTTCTTGCACATTGAAAGAAAACAGAACAGACTTATTACACAGCTCCATTTTCTGTTTTGGGTTCTGAGTGTTTGTGTGGAAAGTAGCAGCACGCATGAATATCAGTGTCAAACTGCTCAAGTTCCTTCTTGCACATTGAAATAAAACAGAACAGACTTCTTACACAACTCCATTTTCTACAGCTCGTTTACGCAGGTAGGGACTTTCCTGTAAAAACTCCCTGTCCGATTGACATACGTTTCTATTGCAGTTTCTTCCTTGTGAGCAGTGGGCGAGAGAGTGGGCAGTTGGTGTTTCCTTGTGAGCCAAGACAGTCAGCAGACAGTGAGCCGAATCTCTGAGCCAGAAGGGACCCATGTATTTATCTTATCTTTTCCCGACAGTGTTTTTCTCTTGTTAACCTTCAGATACAGTGAGGGAACCAAAAAAAAACAAAAAAAAACAGTGAACAGGCCGCAGTGATGGAACAAAAAGTAATAAAATAAACAGGCAGGCAGTGAGTGAACAGTGAACAGGCAGGCAGTGAAAAAACAGTGAACATGCAGGTAGGCAGTGAGGAAGAGGAACAGGCAGTGAGAGAACAATGAACAGGTAGGCAGTGAGGAAGAGGAACAGGCAGGTAGGGACAGGCAGAGTTCCCGGAGTAGACAGCGGTCTTCTTCTTATTGTGTTTGTCTATTTATCGTAAGCATGGGGACAAGAGGGTCCAATGAACATAATAAACTGGGTTTGGTGGAAAGCAAGCGCCCATGCAACCAAGAGTTAGAGAAATGTAACTCGGATGGGGTAAAACATCAAATATTCTCCATAACCAAACATTAGGTTCTGTTTTAAGGAGGCTTTATGAGGAAGGTTGGAGCATTCTTTGGATTCACTCTCCTCAAACTCCAGGTCTTACCCCTAACATTTCGACAAGGTGGGCGCCATTTGGCACGTTTGGTACAAGGGAAAGACTGATATTTGTGAATGCAAAACAATACAGAGGGATCTTAACGCGTAGACAAGCTAAACAAAGGAAACATACACAAAGGAGAAAACTCACATGGATCTTACCAAAATCAATCAATAACAAGACAACTTTTATTTTCAAAATGAACTCATTAGAGGAAGAGCATGGAAGTCAAGGGGGGGTTAAGATAAAATGGAAAGGGGTGCAGTCTAAGAAAAAGGAGTATAGGCTAAAGCAAAGAGAAAGTGAAAACTTAGCAGCAAACAAAGAGAAAGCAGTAAGAACACATACAGCCCCACAACCACTCTGCTTTTGTGGTGGTCGGAACTTTATGTAAGCGAGCTCATGAACATGAAAAGAAGAATTGAGCTTATGGAATCAAGGGGACAACATGAAGATGCAAAGATGAAATAAATGTTAGTAGTCGGTTAGAAACTTGAAAGAGAAAACAAAGTTCTCAAAGAGAAAATAGTAAATTTGCAAACCAATATGGAAACAAGACAACAACAGTTGATCGTTTTGAAACAGGAACTAGAAAAACCCAAGGTAGTTGAAGAAAAGGGCCCGGAGACAGTGAACAGTGGTAGCACAAAACAGATAGAAGAGTTTCAACCAACTTTGACAAGCATGAAGTTGAGAGAAAACAAACTAAGAAAAAAATGGAAGAGGTTAAATCATGGGCACAAGTGGTAAAAGAACCATCAACCGAGAAAAAGGAAATCATGGAGAAGCAAATCAAGGGGCAAGCAAGGGAAGAAAAAGACAGGTAAGGCAAGGCTACAAATGTAATTATCAATGGTCTGAGGAACTTTGGAGAGAAAGAGAGGACAAATATGTTAGTCAGGGACTTTCTCAAGGAAGAGCTGAACTAGTCAGGCTATATTCAACAGGAAAACAGGATTGGCAGGATTCAGGACAATAGAAAATGGAATTCGCAGACATGTGAGAGTTATTTTGAGAAGTAAATATGATAAGATGGATATTCTACAAAATAGGGGGATGTTTAGAGGTACTCATTTTTACCTGGATGATGATTTGACATTTGAACAACAAGAAGAGCGAAGGAATGAATGGGAGAAAGTGAAATCAGCAAGGGAGGCAGGAAAACGGGCATGGCTAAAAAATGGGAAAGCTCAAATCAATGAGCATTTAGAAAATCGGAAATAGGGATTCGGGCCCCCCCGGGAGTTTCTAAGCATGGTAAGTTGGAATTGTAGAGGTTACCCATGGAGGAGAGGACCAGGTTTGGGGCCCATAGCAAAAGGGAAAGACACCATTTTTCTTATGGAAACTCATGAGCATGAAGGTTGCAGGGTTCCAGAATTCGAGGGATACAATAAAATTGCAGTATGGAATAAAGAGATTGGAACAGGTAAAGGGCATGGACTCTGGAGGGATCACAGTTCTTATAAGAGAAAGTTGGAGTGGAATTGCAAAAGTGGAAAAAGAGGACCCAAATAAGCAATTTATATGGCTTAATATAACAAAGAATAATGCAACAATCAGGATGGGCTTGTTACTTTGCTCCAAAAAACTCGAAGTTCTACAAGAAGGCAAACTTAGATATTGAAGACCCTTACGCTGCTCTAAAAAAATACATTTCTGCCTTCAAGACTTTGGGAGATATAGTTTTGGTTGGTGACTTTAATGCAAGGACAGCAAACAATCAATCTATGCAGATAGGTAGTGATGAGAATAAGGAAAACAATCCTCTATGGTTAAATAAAAGCGAGAATCACACGTGGGAAAGGTCTTCTCAAGATGGAAAAGGGAGTGTTTCACACTTTGGTGCTGAATTATTAAGCTCTATGACATGGTCATTTGCAATGGCATGAAAACTTGGCCTAGATCCGGTGACATTACATGTAAAACTTACAACGGTCAAAGTGTGGTGGATTACGTGATTTGCTCCCAGAGCTTTATTTCTAATTTGTTAGAGTTCAATATTGGAGCTTTCCCTATTGAGTTGAAATTGGATCATATGCCTCTCTGTATTAAGTTGGACATGCACACAAGTGGGATGCAGTTGGAGCAAAACCAACATAGACAGAAGAAAGTTCATGCACATGGCAGATTCATTATCAATCAGGAAAATCAAGAGCTCTTTGCTGCTGCTTTAGAACACCAATTTCAAGTGGCAAAAGTCAACTTAGAAGGTAAGAGGACAGTGCAATAATAGAGAACATTGGCAGCAATATGGTGATCCCTTTAATCCATAAAGCCTTAAAGGTGTGCAAAAGATCTTGGCCAATGAAGAGAATTTCAAACACTTTTCAACCAATCCTTGGTTTGATGAGGAGTGTAAGGCTGCAAAAATATCACTGAAAGAGAAGGAAGTAAACAGTGAAGACATGAAAAAGTACAAAAATATGTTGAAAACAAAAAAAGAAAAGTATGTGATTACAAGAAGGAATGAATTAATTTCCTTGGGAAAACTTTATCCCAAAAGATTTTGGAGGGAATTACAGCAAAAGAAAAAGCAAAGGGATGATAATATCTCGGCTACTCAATGGTTAGAGTACGCAAAACTTCTTTACGAGAGAGATCAAGAGAAAAGTAGCCCTCCCATAATCAACATTTCAGCTGAGTTATTTTCATTAGAAGATGTCAAGCGTGGCATAAAAAAGTTAGCAAATGGTAAAGCTCAAGACATGAATGGATTGCAAGCAGAATTTTTAAAGTAGGGGATTGAAACCTTGGCTCCGATTATTAAAAAGATCTTCAATAGCATCACACAAAGCAGTTTTCGAATTGAATGGACAACTAGTGTTGCTATCCCCTTGTACAAAAATGGAGACATTAACATCCCCTCCAAGTACCACACTATTATGGTTAATCCTATTTTTGGAAAGTTATTTGGAAGCACGGTGGAGCGTAGAATTAGCAGTTGGGTAGAAAAGGAAGGAAAAAGAGCAAAAGGGCAGGTTGGTTTTAGGCCACGACATTCTACCATTGATCATTGTATCACTCTTAGGCATTTCATAGAAAAAGTATGGGACATACAAGGTGAGGAAGCCTTTTGTTGCTTTGTTGATTTCAATAAACCTTTCGACATTGTTCCTAGAGACAAGCTTTGGAGAAGGATGTAAGAGATCAGAATTCCAAGTGAATATAGGGTAGTTGTTCATAAGCTCTACGAAAAAGTTAGAGTTAAAATCAGAACTAAGGAAGGCTTTTCTTAATGCTTTGGTAGTGACATTGGGGTCAAGCAGGGGTGCCCTCTTTTCCCCACGTTGTTTGGCTTATATATTGATAAGTTGGAAGAATGGTTAAACAGTAACATTGGGGAGGGTATTCAATTAACAGGGTATGTGGTGAGACTTCTCTTGTATGTTGGTGACCTTATCCTAATTGCAAAATCAGTTCATGGTCTGAGGGAGCATTTGAAGGCATTAGAGATATTTTGTGATGAGGTTGGGATGCAAGTAAACATTAGCAAAACCAAGATCATGATCTTCTCCTTGAAGAGGAAAAAGCAACAGGTTAATTTTATTTTTTAGGGGAAACCCTTGGAGATTGTGGAAGAATACAAGTATCTAGGAATTATTTTCCACAACAGGTTCAATTGGGAGGCATGTAGAGCTAAAATGATCCAAGTGGGATGGAGAGCCTTTTATCTTTTACAAAACAAATGTAGGAAAGAAAAACTATGGGACTGGAAGAACAGGAAAAATCTTTTTGGGTTGTTGGTTACACCGGTTGTACTCCATGGATGTGTAAGTTTGGGGGAGTAGTATGTCAGACTGCAAGTGGAGGCAATTAGAAAGAATTAAAAAACACCTATCACTAATAATTGCAAAGTAAATTCAACGGTTCCTTATGAGATCTTGCTAGCTGAGGCTGGTTTATTTCCAATTGAGGTTGAGGAGTTATTGCGCTTGTTAAGTTACCTAAAAAAGGTTGAAGGCATAGAAGCGTATCGTTGGCCTAAAATAGTTGTTTCAGATGAGTTAACGAGGAGGAAGAAAACTTAGGGGAAACAAAATGACAAGTGGTTGGGCAAGTGAGGCATTAAGTGGCGACAATGTCCTAACTCTAAAGAGGAAATAAAAAAAAAATGGGTGCTTGAAAAATTCAGGTCTACCATTTGGGAAAAACAGATTGGTCGAAAAAAATTGCTTTGTGTTAAAGATTTCAACCCGACATGGTCTCATGATGAGAAGATATATTTAGGGGACAAAATCACGGGAAAGGCTAGATTCTTAATAACACAGTTGAGGACCAGATCTCATCATCTCAGATGTGAAACAGGTAGAAGAGCGGGAAGAAAGAATCTACATCTTTTGTAGGAAATGAGAGGTTGAAATAGAATGGCACTACATCATGGATTGTCTGGCTTATGAGGATATTCGTAACCAGTTTAAAAGCATTCAGGTGAATTGTTTGAACAAATTGTTCGAGGAAGTGAGACTTATCAACACTGCGAACATGTTGGTCAAGATTCATGACAGGAGAGTAAGATTCATGACAGGAGAGCAGTCTTAGAGAAAAATTTGAAGTTATGATGGGTTGGAGTCCTAAGTCCCTTAGACCGCTTGGTCTGGTGGGCATTACTAAAATCCCTTCATTCATTCATTCATTCATTCATTGCTGCAGGGTGAAGTGAATTTATTTATATTGCAGAGATAAAGTAAATTTATGCTACGTTAATCCCCTGCTCAACCGATGTGAAGTGAAATTATGCTACTTTAATCCCTTGCTCAATAGATGCAGGTTTAAAAAGGGTTTATGTGTTGTTAACACAGTACACTCACTTTCAGGGATTTGACGAAACCATCATAGTCAGGCACGCCTAAGGAAATATGGTGGCTGCGTGGCAGAAGTTCCAGATCCTTCCTGCTCATAAACGAACACGGTTATCTCGGAAAACATTTGTAACCTGGAGATAAGCTTTAAAAGATCACTGTAATACTTTTTAAAAAAAGAAAAATATATGTACATACTTGACATCAGGGTTTGCGCCGTGTGGGCTTTCAGGTAGATGTGAGTTGGGATTCTTCTGAATAATGTGTAAAGAAAACGAGGGCGGAACAGTACTGAGCCATACAACCTCGAACCCGAAATTGGTCACATCGATTCTCTGAAACCCGAAAACCTGTAAAAAAGATATATATATATATGAGAGCTTCAATGTCTCGGACCCAGCTGTATAAATAAAATCTTAATATGAAGGCGTGGCTTACCTCCTCGTAAAACCGTGCAAGGCGTTGGACGTCCGTTGTTGACCTCGCCACATGATCGAGATGAATTCCTGCCATGGAGACTGAGATGGTAATGGAAAATTACAGTGCTGCTCCCAAACTCTAATTTCTCTGGTCAGAAACAGGTTTCAATTGGCTTTAGTTATCTTATTCGAAACTTGTGTGAAAGAAATTATTGTTTTCCACCTGTACTACCAAAGCAAGCAACGTGTCGTTTTTTTTTAATTGTTCAGGGGTGGTGATGTGATTAGGGTATGGTATTTAACGCAGAATGGGGTTGTTTGATATTGTAGCAAATTTCATTTTCATTATTGAAATGAAATGAAATGATATGATATTATAATGTTTATAAAATTAAAAATAGTTTATGGGATTATTAGTTTTTTTTAATTTTTTTTTGTAATTTTTTTTTTCTTAATTAAATTGATGATTAGCTTGCTTAATTTTTCAACAATTTTTTCACTGAAAAGATAATGCCAAAAAACTTATGCTAACATATTCTCATAATTTTCTCTGAACGCATCACATTCCAAAATGAAATGTTTTTCCAATCCACTGCCTCATATGTGCAAAATGTACACACTCATTCTTCCCAAACTTTTTTAGGTCTTTTCCACCGTCTTGTTTCACACCGATGTTGATGCGAGTTGGTTCGTAATTGAACAATAAGAACCTTTGCCCTACACAGAACGTTAGCTCCAATGTACACTTTTAGTTGGAGATCACACATAGGGTTGAATTCATCAATGTAGTACTTCTTCTTTCTACCCAACTCTTTTCCCCATACATGTTTACGAAACTTCTCCATAACAAAATTCTATAGATCCTTGTTATTTGTGGGACAGACATTGGGGTAGATATTCCATTTTGACATCCATGTGTAGTTTTGTCTCATCCATGTTTTCTTTCTTTCACTAATGCCCTCATTGAAGATAACATTAGGTCATCTATCATAGGAAATTAATATATTTCTTTTGTTTTTTTGTTAGGTTATGTGAGTCTTGAGATGACCAACACCTCTAACTTGTGGTTTGAGTAGTCGTAACCTAGGGGCATCTAAGTCATCAAAATCACTTGGGGATTATACACAGCCTGGGCCACACCAACTCTTACCATGGTTGGATTTTGTCCTATGGAGTTTCAAACCGAGAACCTTTACACCACATAGTGTCTTAATAAAATACCCTGTCACCATTTGCTCTATGTCTCCGTGGGCAAGAAATTAAAATTTGTATTCATTTGGAATTTGATAAATTTTGATTATTTAGTTTAAATTAGGATTTTGTCGTTGGTTTTATCGTGTATATTATGGTTGAAAACATATTCAAAAGGTTGTAAAAGATTTATTAATTTATGGTTAAAAAAAAACTTTATTATGGAATTAATTTATTTGATATAACATATATTCATAATTATGTGATGATCTAAGAGGATCTCCATAATCAATTCCATGGATTCCATGGCTTCATATCATTAAAAAAAATTAAAGATGTCAAAGCTACCACATAACTTCAACATGGTATTTAAATGTTTAATACCCTATCTTGGCCCCATGCGTGTATCATACATATCATGTTTAAGTTGGTGAGCTAGGAAGTGTTTTGGGCCCATATGCCCATGTATATATGTGTTTTAGGCTAGTGTGCCTATGTTTATATGTTTTGAAATTGGAGTGCTTATGTGATTTTAGGTCGGTGAACTTATGTGTTAAAAAGCCAAAGAGCATATCCTTGTAAATATATAATCATACGCATGTTAATAAAATATATCAATGTTGTACACTAAGTTAGACAAGAGATAATGGGGGTTTAGAACTCCATAAGTGGAAAAGGGGGCTAAGGGCTAAATGATGAGGGGCTTAAACCTAAGGGGTTATTCCCTTAATAAAATATGCATAAAGTCAACAATGGAATGTTTATATCCTATGTCTATAAAGTGACTAAATGAAGTGTCACTTGCCAAAAAGGACACATGCATATAAAGGGGCGAATTTTATTGTTGTTCCATTCATTCTAATCATTACATTCCATCCTTTTAACCAAGGTTGGTTACGAAACTTCCTAGAGGAGGAAGAGGGGTGTGACCCTATGATTCTATTACCTTATTTATCCTAGGTGGATTTGGGACATGGGGATAGGTTTCCCTAGTGAGAATCTCATAGGTACGTGGAGACTCGTGAGGGAAATTGGAACTCCTAAATGCCACGAAGCTTTGAGACTCCCTAGATGACTTGAGTTCGAAGCCCTAGAAGGGAAATGGAATAACTTGATGGACTGTAGGTGCAGAGAAAGGGGTGCAGTACTTTAGATTGTATAGGTTGATGGGGGATAAGAGATTGCAGGTTAGAGGTTGTTGGAGTCAAGTACCTAGGATTGTGACTAGTTGGTGTTTTCTCTAGACATCAGTTGGCTTTAAGTAGTCTTTATTTTTTATAAATTCATAGCGCTAACTTGGAGGTGATCGACTACTGAGAGATTATGAGCAACACGGTCTATTAGTAGGTGAAATATCTGAGGTTTATAGCTAATTGGTGTTGAAAGTCCAACAAGAAAATACAACACACACACTAGTGTGGGACCACATGTCCTAGCGAAACATTAGTGTGAAGGCCAATTTAATTAATTAAATTGGTGCAGTGTCTAATTTAATTTTCCCTTAATTAAATTGGACAATAAAATGTAATCTTATCTCATAATCACTTATAATAGTTAATTGAGTGTGATAAACTCAGTTAACTCATGAATTTTGAGTTGAGGGTGGTTGGTGAGGCATGTAGAGTGATTCTATTAGTTATGGAGTTCGAGTTGCAGTTAGTGCATTAGTTTAATGCATGAGAAATCAGTTAGGTGAGTTAAAGTCAGTTGAACTAGTTGTAACTGTTTGTTGCGCTAGTGAGAGATCAAGTGAATTAAATCAGATTTAATTCACAATCAGTGATCTGTCGTGCAACTGATGATTTACTATTAATAGTTGCATGCATTTCAGTTCCAGTGGAGACCCAATTGAGACTAAGGTGAAAGGGATGTTAACTATCAGTTGTATCATTAGTAGGTTTCCCACATGCAACCAGCCATTCATTGGATTTCCCATGATGCTTGTGTAGTTTTGGAAGGCCAAAATTCCTAAAGAACAGGGATTGCATTCATCAGGAATTGCGCAAGCAAGGCAGGTTGTTTAGAGGCAGGAAATTGGCTAAGTGTTCGTCGATTTTGTCTAGGATAGTGTGAGACAGTTGTGAGAGTGTAGGAGACTCTTGTGAGAAGAGTGCATTGTAATTGTTTCATGTTTCCATGGTGAATATACAATAGAAGATAGAGGGGTTTTGAGCAACAAGCTTTCCCCGGGAAATTATCTGTGTTGTGCTTTGATTTGATTCTTTCTTTACTTTTTGTGATTGTCGATCGTGTTTATTTTCGCAATTGATTTGTAGAAGTATTCAGTATCTTGCTTTAGCATATCACATGATTGGATTGAATACATGAAATGCATATTTTTTGTATAATTTTTTACATGGTATCAGAGTACATGAAATCACTATAGTGGAGAAGAAATTGATTTTGTGACTAAATAGAATTCGAATTTGCAAAAGTATTATTGGTGCGACAGGTGGATCAGGATCGAAATGGCTTTCAATGGCTTGAGATTGGAGTATGCACTCGAGGGAAACTCTAATTATATTGCGTGGAAAGATAGGATGGACGCAGTACTGGAGGACAATGGGTTGAAAGAATTCATTGATAATGACATTCCCAAACCCGCTGCAGCAAATGTCACAAATCTTGATGCTTGGAAAAAGAAGGTTGCAAAGGCAAGGAGGATCTTATTGGAGGGAGTACGAGACCACATTGTCTCAAGTCTCCATGGCAAAGCGACACCATATGCAATGTGAAAATATTTGAATATCTATTTCAGAGCAGCAGTGATCATAGAAAATTGGCATTGAAGGAGAAGCTCAGGAAAATCAAAATGGAGAAAGGTGACACTATGCTGAAATATTTAACAAAGTTTGTCCAATGTCGGAATGAGCTTGGGAGCGTCGACATTATTGTCGCAGATGATGACTTGGTGAGCTTCGCTCTTCTAGGACTTCCCAAGAGTTGGCATAGTTATCAGGACTCTGTCAATGTGAGGGAAAAGCTACCAGATTGGGAACGACTTTAGTCGGATTTGGTGCAACAAGAATTTAGGCGGAATACCATGGATGGATCTTCATCTAAGACAGATGATGAAGAAAATTATGCTTTGGCTGCGAAGGCGAAGAGGGGGAAAGGAAAGAAATTACATTCCAAATATGAGTCCAGCAAAGATGGCAAGAAGCGCGACATGTCCAGAGTGAAGTGTTTTCACTATCACGAGCATGGACATTATGCCACTAATTGTCCACAAAAGAAGAAGAATAAGAAGGCTTCAAGATCTATTGTTGGTGAGGCTTTGGCCTCACAATTTGAGCTTGAATTCTTGCTCATTGTATGCATGGTGTCAAGTGCAATGGGATCGGTGTGGTATTTGGATAGTGGTGCATCTTTTCACATGACGAGAGACAAAGAAATTTTCAGTAGCTTGGAGGAGAAGGACTTCTAGATGCATATTTAAATGGGTGACGACGGGAGGTATAGCGCTACCAGGATTGGTACAGTTACTTTCCAGAGATAGTCAGGAAAACCTTTTTTATTAAAAGATGTAATGCATTTACCAGGCTTGAAGAAAAATTTAGTCTCAGTCGCAATGTTGGAGGATAGAGGCTATGATGTTGTTTACAGTGAAGGAAAAGCTTTCCTTCGACACAAAGCAATAGGACTAGCCAAGAATATTGGGATTTGTGTGAAGAATCTCTATAAACTTGATGTAGATGGTTGCGCAACATTGATGGGTAAGCAGACAAAGTGGTGAGTCGGGATGAGGGTGAGTTATGGCACAGGATATTAGGCCATCTACACCACGGAGCCTTGAAGGTCATGCAACAGATTTCTACGGGTCTTCCCCAGGGTACTCTTGCACAGTTAGACACATGTAAGGGATGCACTATGGGGAAGTATGCAAAGGCCACTTTTCATGAGAAGGAGAACCAAACTTCGTAAATCCTTGAGAGATTTCACCCAAATGTGTGTGGACCATTCTCTATTGCTTTGATAGAATAGCATAAGTACTATGTGATCTTTGTTGATGATTTTTCTAGAAAGTGTTGGATCTACTTCATGCAGAAGAAATATCATGTTGGAATCAAGATTGTCGTTAGACCAAAACCCGTAGGCATTAGTCTCTGCTACAATCGCCAGAGTTAGGATCCACGAGAGGCGGTTAGTCCATGTCACAAAACACACGGGGAGCATTGAACCCAATGTCCAATAGATCAGACGTTCTCAAAATTTATTGAGTTCAAAGCACTGGTGGAGAAAGATACGTGGGGGCATGTGAAGGCTCTTAGGAGCGACAATGGTGGTGAGTACATCTCTAATGAATTCAATAACTTCTGTATCAAAGAAGGAATTCAGAGAGACTTGATTGCACCTCATAACCCACAGCAGAATGGGGTCGCAGAAAGAAAGAATGGAACAATTGTGGGTGCAGCACGAGCGATGTTGCATGATCAGGGCCTACCATTGCATCTGTGGGCGGAGGCATGCAACACAGCAGTATTTTTGCAAAACCGTAGTCCTCATCGGATACTTGGCATGAGTACACCAGAGGAGGATTTAATTGATACTCCCCACAACTATCGAGTGTATTTTCCAAACAACATAATGACGATTGTGAGACGGGATATAAAATTTGATGAGGAGAAAGCCATGCGATTGTCCCTTGAGAGGGATCTAGATTTGCATGTAGATGAGGAACTCTTGGCTCCAAAGAATGAACCTCAAGATGTGGAGCAACATGAGGAGGATCATGGAGTGGCAGAAAACACTCATGCAGATCCATCCACCGGAAATGGTAGAAGGCACACCACAGAAGCTGATAGATTGAGACTTGATGCGGCAGAGCATGTAGGAGCACCTACTTCACTGTGCAAACAGAGACAGTCTCCAGATAGGTTTACTGGATACATGGCTCTTATGAGCAAGTGTATTGTGACATAACCATATTCCTTTGAGGAAGAAGTGCAACAACCAATTTTGCTTGACTCTATGGTAGAGGAGCATGACTCCATCATCAAGAACAGTGCATGAGAAGTTGTCCCAATACCGGTCGGAAAATCAGTGGTTGGATCTTGATGGATCTATAAGGTGAAGTACGTTGCAGATGGGAGTGTGCAGAAGTACAAGGCCTGATTTGTGGCCCGGGGATTCTCACAAGTTGAGGGGATTGAATATGAGGAGACTTTCGCACCAAACGTGAGGTACTCTTCCATTAGATCTATCCTTGCACTCTTAGCGCATATGGGGTGGCGCATTCATCAGATGGATGTGAAAACTGTGTTTCTCAAGGGAATTGTTGAAGAAGAACTGTACATAGAGTAGCCAGAAGGTTTTGAGATCTTTGATAGTGAGTCACATGTGTGTCGACTCAAGAGATCATTGTATGGGCTGAAGCAAGCACCCCGTGCTTGGTACACTCGACTTGACAGCTATTTCACAAGGTTGGGCTTCACCAAAGGTGAAACGGATGCAAACCTGTACCAGATTGTGGTTAATGGTAAGCTCTTGATTATCATACTTTATGTTGATGATCTAATTTTGACAGGTGATGAGCAGCTGATACATTCTTGCAAAGAGGATCTTGCAAGAGAGTTCGAAATGAAGGGCATGGGACTCCTTCACTATTTCCTTGGTTTGGAAATATGGAAGTGGGATGGTGAGCTATTTGTTTCTCAAGGCAAGTATGCCAAAGAGATTTTGGGTAAGTTTCACATGGAGAATTGTAAACCCATGGAGACTTCTCTTCCAGGAGATTGGAGGAAAGAGGATTCTACTTCAGGAGAAGTAGTGGATGCTACTGTTTAAAGGCAGCTAGTGGGTTCATTAATGTACTTAGTGAACACCAGTCCAAACATTTTCTACATAGTTAACCAGTTGAGTCAAGCATGGTTAAGCCGGCCAAGCTATTTTGGAAGGCAGGGAAGCATGTATTGAGATATCTCAGGGGCACTACAGAGTATGGATTATGGTACAGACAGATAGAGGGAGTGAAGCTTCAAGGCTTCATGGATGCAGATTGGGCAAGCAGTCCATCAGACAGAAAGAGCACATCAGGAGGGATCTTTAGCATAGGATCGACAACAATTTCTTAGTACAGTAGGAAGCAGTGATCTGTGGCACTCATTTCAGCCGAGGCAGAGTACATGGCAGCAAGTCAGGCTGCATGTGAGGCCATCTTGATGAGAAATATCCTAGTTGGTTTGTTTGGTTCTCAGATGGATCCGACGGTGATACACTGCAATAACCAGAGTTTCATTAAACTCTCTGTTAATCTGGTATTCCATGATAGATCCAAGCACATAGACATCCGATACCACCATCTCAGAGATTGTGTTCAGAGGCGTATTATGTTACTTTAGTACATTCCCACGGAGGATCAGGATGCAGATATTCTAACAAAGGCGCTCACCAAGAGAAAATTCGAATACCATAGAGGCGGGATCAGGGTGGAAAATATTCCCTTTCTTGTTGAGAGGGAGTGTTGAAAGTCCAACAAGAAAATACAGCACACACTAGTGTGGGACCACAGGTCCTAGCGATACATTAGTGTGAAGGCCAATTTAATTAATTAAATTGGTGCAGTGTCTAATTTAATTTTCCCTTAATTAAATTGGACAATAAAATGTAATCTTATATCATAATAACTTGTAATATTTAACTGAGTGTGATAAAATCAGTTAGCTCATGAATTTCGAGTTGAGGATGGTTGGTGAGGCATGCAGAGTGATTCTATTAGTTATGGAGTTGGAGTTGCAGTTAGTGCATTATTTTAATGCATGAGAAATCATTTAACTCGGTTAGGTGAGTTAAAGTCAGTTGAACTAGTTGTAACTCTTTGTTGCACTAGTGAGAGATCAAGTGAATTAAATCAGATTTAATTCACAATCAGTGATTTTCCATGCAACTGATTATTTACTATTAATATTTGCATGCATGTCAGTTCCTGTGGAGACCCAGTTGAGAATAAGGTGAAAGGGATGTTAACTATCAGTTGTATCATTAGTAGGTTGCCTGCATGCAACCATACATTCATTAGATTTCCCATGATGCTTGCGCAGTTTTGGAAGGTCAAAATTCCTAAAGAATAGGGATTGCATTCATCGGGAATTGCGCAAGGTAGGCAGGCTATTTAGAGGTAGGAAATTGGCTACGTGTTCGTCGATTTTGTCCGGGACAGTGTGAGATAGTTGTGAGAGTGCATGAGACTCTTGTGAGAAGAGTGCATTCTAATTTTTTCATGTTTCCATAGTGAATATAAAATAGAAGGTAGAGGGGTTTTGAGCAGCAAGCTTTCCTCGGGAAATTATCTGTGTTGTTGTTTGATTTGATTCTTTCTTTACTTGTTGTGATTGGCAATCGTGTTTATTTCCTCAATTGATTTGTAGAAGTATTCAGTATCTTGCTTTAGCATATAGCATGATCGGATTGAATACATGAAATACATATTGTTTGCATAATTTTCTACAATTGGTGCTTCATCTGAAAATACAAGTGGTGATTATTATGGTTATGTTTTTTTCACCATGTTATTTCATGTACTTGCATATGCCATTTATGGTTAATGATTTTAATTATGATTAGCATGCTTTAATGGATATCTATATGTATGCATCACATAGTGGCATGCACTATTCATGCATGACAGAGTAGATAAGTAGTGCTTTGATTATATTTAGAGGTTGTTGGGCATTTCTACTTATGGCATTAAAGGTGTAAGAATTGAATTCAAGAAACATTACATTCTCAGAGTAGTGGATTGCAGGGATAGTAATACACCTAATAATATGACCTCCACATAAAAGAAAGTATTTATTTGGGCATTTAGCCCTTTTAGCTCACGATCACAATGTCTAATCAAATAGACAACTTTTATCTGTTTCAACTGACCAAAATACTCTATAGTTAATAGAGGTGGGGGGGAGGTGAAATTGTTTAACCATGGTTTCATTGAGTGACAAAGTTATGCTTTCAAGATCATTTCGATATGCCCAAGTGGTATATTGAAACCATTTATGTAACACCCCCTTCCCACATCTACCCAAGTAACCGGCCAACTAGGGTAAACATGTGACGAGAGGCTACTATAATGAGATTCAACCTCTTATCCCTGGGTCACACTGAAATTTTGACCTCTTTGAGCCATAGTCGCAGTCATAACACTACATGCCAGGGGCTAAGAGGCTATATCCCCAAGCATAACACTACATGCCAACGGTCAGGGCCCCAAAAACTCAGTTTTGTGCTTGCATCTATGGGATTTGAGCCACCCTTTAATGCCCAAAACCCAGTTATTTTCCCAGAACTTCATGAAATTTTCAAAGATGATAAATAACAACATGACAATGATAAGGAAGCAATCACATCATTAAGAACTCGTATGGACCCCTCCTAGCCATGACAAGCATTTTGTCAAACATGTCACAAAAATGAAAGCTACAGGTATAAACAAAAGAACAGAGCATAGGGGTCTCATACTTATTTGAGAATCGCTAAGAAGCATTGCTCCCCTACATCATTAACTGTAATACAATCTATTTGACCATAGATACATTGATTATTCATTTACAAGTAAAAACATGGGGAAAGCCATATATCATCACTGTAAAAATACATGCTTATAACCAAAATAATAACAACAAAAATACCATGGATATAAAAACAATAGAATCCACATATAAATCAGTACATTTTCATACCAAATCCCAAGAGAATTAATTTCTCATTAATGAATGTAGAACCCAACCAGAAATGGGACTTCCATGTTCTACCTGACCATAGATTGGTTGAGCCAAGTCTCACTTCAGCTAATCACCCTCGTGTCATATTCTGAGCATGAATGTGGGATCTCATCAAACACATCAATCACAATCAATCCAAAGCTTCCAGAGGCCAAACCACCTCAACCCTCAACCAGTGATTCCACCTCATGGTCAGACATCACAACCATCACAGATTGGTCTCTATCCAAGTTGTTCCAGGGCTCCAGAGTGTTTTTTCTAACCAGGGCTTCCAAGACTAAACTCAACCCCAACTGTTACAGGGATTCCAAAGTGTTTGTCTAACCAGGGCTTCCAGGACTAGTAACTCAACCCACCTAGGGCTTCCAAAGCATTTTTCCAACCAAGGCTTCCAAGACTAGTAGCTCAACCCATAGTTTTTCTTTGGGCTTCCAGAGTGTTTGTCCAACCAAGGCTTCCAGGAACTAATAACTCAACCCGCGGCTAAGGAATCATGAGAACCAACGAGAAAACAATCAATGGAAATAAATCCAAAACACCATGGCTATCCAGTAAATGGCAAGGCTAGGAAAATCCACATGCATACACCATGCATGCCAAAACTAGTGAGGAAAACATACATGCAATGGGTACCTACAATCAAATCCTACTATAGTTGTTGATCCTAATGTCTGCTTTCGATTTCCTGCACTCCTTTTTCCTTCTTGCTCCAAATCACCAAGTATCCACACTCTCCAAGAGTGCTAAAAAAAAACTCTAAGTATCCAAGAGTATAAGAGAGAGAGAGTGAGAATAATGAGAGAGCTCCAAAAATGCATTGACAAAAGGTACCAAATAATCCTCAGAAGCATTTTTATAGATGAGGCCTCTATTTTCTTCATTTTCCATTATTTTCCTTCATTTTCCTCCTCACATGCAACATGTGACCTTTACCTCCCTTTTCTCATAAATTCCATTATTTTCATAAATAAATGTGCCAAAAATACTTTTTTCCTCTTTAATGCCTTAACCATAGCCTTTTGCAATTTCCTTAGCCATAACAAACCATGTGAACACCCGCATTAGGATGTTTTTCCCAACATTCAACTTGGAATACGTGTCCCATCAACCATGGTTATTATTTTAACTTATTACATGTAATTTTAACCAGGGTTTTTATAGGAACCCTCCACCTTGGGGGACACTGTCCATGGTGTTCAATCACACATATACCTCAGCAACACTGCTAAAAAGAAAACATACTTCCCATGGAGATTTATAGCATAGCTCGATGCAATATTTACAATGATCACCCTGCTGAAAAGAAAACCAACATGACATGACAACTATAATGACATGACACCCATATCGCTTATTAGAACTTTATAACATATCTCATGGTGGTATTTACATCCATATACATATGTACATATACCCGAATATCATATCAAAACATCACCAAAACATATTCCAAACATATACCAACATCACACCAAAACTTCTTTGCCTCAACCGACAAACAAGGAAGGATACATAGCATGCATCTAGTCCACCATCTCCCATGTAGTTTCATCAGGCCCAAAGTGCTTCCATTACACTTTAACTTGCTTGATTGCTTGATTTCAGAGCATGAGCTTCTTTTTCTGCAAAACGCACTGTGGTTCCAGCTGGAACTCTCCTTTTGGCTCCACCTGCAATATAGACTAGTCAATCACATGATCAACATCTTTAACATGTTTCTTAAGCAATGATATATGAAAAACATCATGGAATTTAACTATGGAAGGTTGTGCAAGTCGATAGGCCACTAGTCTGATCCTCTTAATGATATTGAAGGGTCAACAAAACCTTGGTTCCATCTTGGCACATTATCCAATCCTCAAGGATCTCTTCTTGGGATTGATGTGAAAGTACACTTGTTCGCAACCTGAAACTCCTTGAACAACATGTTCCCGTTTGCATAACTCTTTTTCCTATCTTGTGTTGCTTTCAAATTCTTCTTGATCACCTACAATTCCTGTTCCATTTCTGCCAACATATTTGGTCCAATCAGTACCCTGTTAACCGGATCACTCCAACTAATAGGAGTGTTTTAACTCTGCCCATACAATGACTCAAATGGACTCATCCTCAATAACTCATGATACCTTTTGTTGTAAGCGAAATCTACTAGTGGAAGATACTCCTCCCACTTGTGTTGTTGATGCATCACATACATCTTCAACATATCCTCCAATATCATGTTGACCCTCTCTGTTTGTCCATTTGTCTGTGGATGATAAATTATGTTGAAGGCCAACTCGGTGCCCAAACATGCAAACAACTCCTTCCAAAACTTGGAAGTGAAATTCGCATCCCTGCCTGACACAATCTTCTTTGGAACACCATGCAAATTGACTATGTCTTTGATGAACACATGTGCCACATCTCTAGCTGAGTACGTAGTCTTCACTGGAATGAAGTGTGCAACCTTTGTCAACCTGTCCACCACAACCATGATGGAATCATGTTGTCTAGTTGTCCTAGGCAAACCTGCGATGAAATCCATGGAAATGAGCTCCCATTTCCATTCCAAAATCACAATTAGTTGTAGTTTTCCACATGGATGGTTACACTCTGCCTTAACCATTTGACAATCTAAACATCTAGCTACAAACTCTTCCCCATCCTTCTTTAGATTCGACCAATAATAGAATCTCTTCACTGCAGTCAATGTCTTTTGGTAGCCTGGGTGAGCCGAATATGGTTTCGCATGAAACTCCCTCAAGATCGCCTTCTTGAGCTCACTATTGTCTGGCACATATTTCATGTCTCTAAATCTTACCAATCCATTTGCCATGAGACGGTAGTCCAAATCATGTATGCCTAAACCTGTATCGGTATTTGCACTTGTACCACTAATGTATCTGTACCTGCACATGTACTACCACTTGTACATATACCTGTACTACCACTTGTACCTATACTTGCACTACCACCTATAAATGTACCTGTACTACCACATGTACATGTACCTGTATTACCACATGTACATGTACCTGTACTACCACCTATATCTGTACCTTTACTAACACCTGTACCCTGTTGCAACTTGTGCACAATATCCATATACTTGTGATCTTGCTGACCTGACTGCAAGATCCTATCCTATAAGTATGTCCCATAGGAGCTCATAACTGCTATGTGATTTACCTGTACCCGCCTGCTAAGAGAATATGTGAGCCTATTCTCCTTTCCCTTAATTTACTTGATCTCGAAGTCAAGCTCGTTGATTGTGGCCAACTATCTAGCTTGTTTGGCATTTATATTCGACTTGTCAAACAAGTACCTCGACCCAATGTGATCACTCATCAATACAAACCTCATGTTAAGAAGATAATGCCTCCACATCTTTAGTGCATGCATGATCACCGCTAGTTGAAGATCATGTGTCGGTAGTTTTGCTCGTGCTCATTCATTTTTTGTGACTCATAGCGTACCACATGTCCATTATGCATAAGGAATCCACCAAATCCTCTCTTGCAAGCATTTGTACATACTACAAACTCCTTATCCGAATCTGTAATCTCACTAGAGAATGTGTCAACAACTGCTTAAGCTGCTCAAAACTAGCCTCACACTCCTCTGTCCACTCAAACTTCTTACCTTTCCTCAGCAATGATGTAATAGGATAAGAAATTTGTGAGAAGTTCTTGATGAACCTCCTGTAATAACCTGACAATCCCATGAATGATCTCACCTCATCTATATTCTTAGGAGCTACCCATTCAATGATGGCTCTTCTCTTTTCTTGATCTACTGTAATGCCATCCTTGGAGACAACATGTCCCAAGTAGTGTACCTCAGTCTGGAAGAAACTGCATTTGTTGAGCTGAGCATACAACTGATGCTCTTTCAACAACCTCAGTACTGCTGCCAAATGCTCAACATGCTCTTCCTCATTTTTAGAATACACCAATATGTCATCAATAAACACAATAAAAAACTTGTCCAAATAAGGGCGCAACAGATTGTTCATCAAACACATAAATGTAGCTAGGGCATTAGTCAAATTTAATGGAACTACAACAAACTCATAATTATTGGGTGTGTTTTATATTCTTTCCACGACTATCTCCACGCGTGAAGCAAGGGGTAAGAGGGGGGGTGATTAGCCCCCCTTTCGCTTGCGTGGGGCGCAACAGGGGGGTACACAGGGAGCTGCGCCCCCCATGTGGGGGGGGTTTGCAGGGGGGAAATATCCCCCCTACATGAGGTCCAGGGCAACACCCCGAGAAAAAAAAAAAAAAAGACTCTATATTAGGTGGGCGGACCTACCTATGGTTTTGTGCATGGATTTAGCACATGGTTTTGGGCATGATGGTTTTTTGTCCATGGTATTTTGTAGATCTGGTCAATGGAACTACGATTATGTTCTAATCCAGGGTTAATGGATTGGGGTTTATGAATGCTTCGACATGTATATATCTATGTTGTAACATTGAAAGGAATATAATGAAAAATCAAGCCGGTAGTCCTAGTTTTTGGATTCAAGGGAAAATATCTGTGTATATATGTTTTACGTTTTATGCTCTTGTCATTGTTTATTTTATGTTTTAAGAGTTTGTTTGCAGATAATTTATGTAGAGGGTTAAAACCTACAATAATGCCCATACCTAGTCCTGAATGTGACCTTGTAGATGTCCTGCTCTTTGATGTGTACATGAGGATAACCCGATCTCAAGTCGATCTTAGAGAACATTGTTGCTCCCTTCAACTGATAGAAGAAATCATCAATCCTCAGTAGCGGGTACCTGTTCTTGATGGTCACTGTGTTCAGTTTCCTGTAGTCAAAGCACAATTTGAGAGTGTCATTTTTTTTCTTCACGAACAACATTGGTGTGCCCCATGGTGATACACTTGGCCTAATGTACCCTTTTTCAAGCATATGTTTCAACTATAAATTTAATTCTACCAACTCAGGTGTACTCATCCTGTAAGGTGCCTTTGATGTTGGAGCTTCCCCTGGCATCAACTCAATATAAAAGTCTACTTCCCCGTGCGGTGGCAACTCTGAAATATTTGTTGGAAACACATCCGAAAACTTTTGTAAAACTAGATACCTTCTCAACACATTTTCATCCTCAACTTCCTTACCTTTGTCACTCGAGATATGAACTTCAAATAGTACACACCCTTTCCTACTATTGTGCTTGGCCTGCATGGTTGTCACCATCCTAAGTAATGTGGCTTTCTTCTTTCCCTATAAGACTCTTGGTTCCCCATTGTCATCCAAACATTCAATGGCCTTATCATCACAATCTACCTTGGTCTTGTGAATATATAACCAATCCATACCCAATATCATATTGTATGAACCCAATGGAAATATGTTCAAGTGTGTTGTTATAGGCATACCATTTAACTCAAATGCACAAGCTCTTACCAAATGGTGAACTCTTTTCTTTGTACTTGTAGTCAACTGCATTAACCAAGATTTTGCATGCATTTCCTTACTCAAACCACACTTATCCACCAGTTCATGATTAATATAACTCTAGTTAGATCCAGGGTCAATAAAAAAGAAACAACTTGACCAAAAATCTTATCGTCCATCTGAATGATAGAAGCATGATGATGTGCCTGTCTGTTTTCCACAACTGCATAAATCAGAGGAATGCTATATCCAACATCTCCCACTGTCTATGCCTCCTACGCACTGTAGATTTGTGTCCTACCACCTTGATGTTGTGGAAAATATCTCCTACGATGATCTTTGCCACAAGTCCAACATTGTATAGGCTTCCATCCTTCATCCTTATTCTTCTCCTCAGATCAAAATCATTGTCCTCTACCAGATGTATTGAACTTCTTAGGTGGGGAAACATTATCCTTGTTAATTGTATCTTGAGGCCTTTTTCACTTCTTGTCCCATTTTATTTTGCTCTTATCATTACCTTTCCAATATGAATTTGCCTCCAATATGCGCTTCGATTGCTCATAACAATGCTTGAGTTTCCAGATGGCTTCCTCCAACGATCTAGGCTCATCAAACTCAATCTTATCTATGAATGCAATCGACACCCCACTAATAAATATTTGAATCTTGGCCTTCTCCTCCTTGAGGTAACACACATATATTAGTAACTCCA
The DNA here is from genome assembly GCA_034641835.2 of Pinus albicaulis. NCBI lineage: Eukaryota > Viridiplantae > Streptophyta > Pinopsida > Pinales > Pinaceae > Pinus > Pinus albicaulis. The sequence continues at coordinate 1,132,213,463 of CM076580.1, forward strand.
AGAACTTTCTAGTATACTCCTCATATGTCTCAGAATCCATCTTCAACTCATGACAATCCTTTTCCCTATCATCGTAGTACCTCTCTGATAGATACTTCTTCCGAAATATCATTTCGAACTTACTCCAAGTCAACTCCTCCTCAGAAACATCTTTGATATTCTTCACATCTTCCCACCAAATATTTTCTCTACCTCTAAGGCTGAATGTAGTTATCCTGGCTTTCATATTTTATGAGTAATCGTGCAACCTGAAAAACTTCTTCATACCAAGCAATCATGCCTCTGCATCCTGTGGTTTCTTCATCTCTCTGTCAAATGTAGGTGGTTTTTCCTTTTTAATATCATCCAACAAATAGCCCCTGTCACTCCTCCTGTAAGGATGATAATGATGATGATCACGATGTCGGTCAAAATCAGAACTAGAGTGATACATGTGTCTGTCACCTCTCCTATTCGGAGTGTCCAACAATCTGCCATCTATAACAGTGTCATCCATATCTGACCTGTGACTGTCGGGAAACCTACTGCCATATGTTCCATTGGTACCATCCTCTTGCATGTAGCTGATCCTAAGTGGCCCCTATTTCTACAACTATGAAAATCTTTTAAAGATGGTTGCATTCACCTCTGATTACTTTTTCAATGCCTGTATGAGTCGATCATTATCTGCCTTGCAACTCCTTAATTATTCCTTTAGACTTCTTAGTGTATCTTCCAAATCAGGTGAATGTCCAACACCATGCTACTCATATGACTTACAGGGAAAATATCTATAGTATACCATTATTTTATTCATCTTTGATCTCTTCCTTGAATTTACAATATGTCAATTAAACCAAATCATAAAGAAACCAACATACCTTAATGTAATTTGGGGAGGATACATCCTGCAAGATCAACCAATTAGTGAAATACATGTATATACATAATCATAACGACATGTAAAATCGTAATACATGGTATATTACCGATAAACATCATTCTATTTAGAGTCCAGTCATCAACACATAATCATACCAAATGCATGACAACCTCAACCATACCAACGCAAACTTGACCACACATGATCACAATTATGGACAATACACCAGCATAAGCAACATGTAACCAAGCATGCATAACCAATGCATGTTCAACATATAGCATCATGGAAGTAAGCATGCACGGAAAATACACAAACATGACCAATATTTGACCTAGAATAAACAAGAAGTGCATATACAACATGCAGCAACATGTAGGCAAGCGTGCACTAACAATACATAAGAATGAACAACACATGACAACATGTTGGAAAACCACCATCATTCCTTCCATGGCGACACCACTTCCACCATGGCCAACACAAAACAGATGCAACAAGCACATACACCATAGGTATGAGAAACACATATGTAACCAATAGAAAGTCATGACCAACACATCACCCATCTAGTCCAAGGGTTGAACCATAGTCTGATACAACTCTGTAACATCCCCTTCCCACATCTACCCAAGTAACCAGCCAACTGGGGTAAACATACGATGAGAGGCTACTATAATGATATTCAACCTCCTATGTGCCTTAAGGAAGTGGAACCGACGAAAAACACAACCTATAGACCGTGTAAAACAACCACAACACCCACAGGAGGTAACCCAACCATCTAGGCCTCGTATCCCTTGGTTAAACTGAAATTTTGACCTCTTTGAGCCATAGTTGTAGGCATAAAACTGCATTCCAGTGGCTAGGAGTCTATATCACCAGGCATAACACTGCATGTCAGTGGTCAGTGCCCTAAAAAATCAGTTTTGTGCCTGCATCTCTAGGATTTGAGCCACCTTTTTCAGGCCCAGAACAAAATGATTTACCCATAACTTCATGAAATGTTTAGAGATTATAAATATAAACAATACAATGATAATGAATCAATCACATCTTTAAGAACTCATTTGGTCCCCTCCTAGCCATGACAGGCATTTTTTCAAACATGTCACAAACATGAAAGCTATAGGTATAAACAACAGAACATAGCATAGGGGTCTCATATTTATCTGAGACTTGCTAGGAATCATATCTCCCGTACATCATTAACTCAATACAATCTATTTGACCATAAATAAATTGAGTATTCATTTACAAGTAAAAAAATGGGGAGAGCCATACATCATCACTGTAAAAATACATGCTCATAACTAGCATAATAACAACAAAAATACCATGGATACAATAGCAATAGAATCCACATATAAATCAATACATTTTCATACCAAATACCAAGGGAATGAATTGCTCATTAATGAATGTATAACCCAACCTGAGATGGGGCTTCCATGTTCCACATGACCATAGATTGGCTGAGCCAAGTCTCACTTCATCCAATCACCCTCATGTCATATTCAAAGCATGAACGTGGGATCTCATCAAACAGATCAATCACAATCAATCCAGGGCTTCTAGAGGCCAAACCACCTCAACCAGTGATTTCACCTCACGGTTGGACATCACAACCTTCATGGATTGGTCTCTATCCAAGTTGTTCCAGGGCTCCAGAGTGTTTGTTCCAACCAGGGCTTCCAAGGCTAGTAACTCAACCCCAATTGTTACAATTATTCCAATGTGTTTGTCCAACCAGGGCTTCCAGGACTAGTAACTCAAACCACCTAGTGCTTCCATAGCATTTTTCCAACCAAGGATTCTAGGACTAGTAACTCAGCCCACAACTTTCCTTCAATATTCCAGAGCATTTGTCCAACCAAGGCTTCCAGGAACTAATAACTCAACCCACAACTAAGGAATCATGAGAACCAATGAGAAAACAATCAATGGAAATAAACCCACAACACCATGGCTATCAAGGAAATGAAAAGGCTAGGAAAATCCACATGCACACAACATGCATGCCAAAACTAGTGAGGAAAACATACATGCAACTCAATGCCTGCAATCAAATCCCACTGTAGTTGTTGATCCTGATGTCCACTTGCGCTTTCCTGCTCTTATTTTTCCTTCTTGCTCCAAATAACCAAGTATCCACATTTCCAAGAGTTCTCCAAGAAAACTCTAAGTATCCAAGAGTATAAGAGAGAGAGAGAATAATTAGAGAGCTTAAAAAATGCATTGACAAAAGGTACCAACTGATCCTCATAAGCCTTTTTATAGAAGAGGCCTATATTTTCTTCATTTCCATTATTTTCCTTCATTTTTCTCCTCACATGCAACCTCTAACCTTTTACTTCCCCTTTCTCCTAATTTCCATTATTTTCATAAATAAATGTGCCAAAAATACTTTTTGCCTCTTTAATGCCTTAGCCGCATAGCCTTTTCCAATTTCCTTAGCCATAATAAACCATGTGAACACCCGCACTAGGATTTGTTTCCCAACATTCAGCTTGGAATACATGTCCCATCAAATGTGGTTATTATTTTAACTTATTACATGGAATTTTCACCGGGGCTATTACAATTTCAGTGTGCCCTTGAAATGAACCAGAGATCAATAGGTGGTAGAATGATGCAAGCAAGGTGCGTCACAAGTGGAAGGTTTGTGTGGAAGATCTAGTAGATCAATGACTGTTGTTCATTTTAGTTGAAAACATTGCACTTTAGGGTTTTGAGATACACCCTGTCGACTTTAGGGTTTGTTATTGGTCTTAAAATCAAATTTTAAACCAATCATGAGGAGTTTTAGACTATGCATTTTTCAAGAATTTGAGAATACATATTGGAGTACCTTATGTAGAAATTTCATAATCATATTTGACAAATTGTATATGCGGTATGTTGTACAAGTCTTCTCTTGATAAGGGGCCAAAACATCAACATGTTTTGGGAAACTTATCATATTTTTCACTTAACACATCAAATTTTGATTATGCCTATGAAATTGCATAGAAGACATATCAAAGTATTATAGGCCAAAAATTTAAACTCAGAAAGGCTAAAATTGTAGAGATACACCAAAATAAAGGTTAGTCAGAAGAACAAACTCCATAAAAGGGTTTTAAGAGGCATGTTAAATTTAAATTATCATAACTTTTTATTGGGATGTCTGATTGAGGTGATTAAAAACTTATTGGAAAGAGAAAATGTAGGAGAATATAGTAAAGAAAAGATTATAACTATTTGATATTATTATTAGTTGAGGGCTTGGATTATATATCAATTAAAAATCAATGGAGATACCTAAATCCCTTTATGGAATTTTTTTATTTTTCTAATGGAACTTCAAAGTGGTCTACTTCATAGGGGAAAATTTAAAGAAATGTTCATTAAAAAAATGGATCAAGGACTAAAAAATGGAGGTCATGCATAGAATTGAAGATGAATTAAAACCAGCTAAAGAAGAGATCAAAAAGAATGATGATGATTATCTAAGCTACAAAACTTTAATGAAGTACTCATTAAGGAGCTTGGACAATTAAAATGGGGAATAATAGCAACAAGAATTGGAAAAGGGGCGATTTAAGGGAAGAATTGAAAAAAAAAAAGATGAATAAATATGTATATTATGAAACCATAATAGAAAACTAGTAGATGATGTCAAGAGATTGAAAGAAGAAATGAAGCATTGTCAAAGCCAAGAAGAAACAAATATCTTAAAGGAAGAGAGTACCAAAATACTTGAAGAGGAAATTTGCAATAAGATTGAGGAGGCCCTTGACTTGGATGAGGTAAAATTGGATTGTTTTCTATAATTAAATAAGTACATCATAATTTTATAGATGGGGTCACATTGTAGCTTCAAAAGGAGAACGAATACAACATTCAATAACATCAGAAGAAGATACTTGAAGAATTTTTACCCCATTTAGATGTATATTTCAAATATGATGGTATTATATCCATGGCTATAGTGACCACGAAGTAGGTAAAAAGGATAGAGGAGGTCATTATCTCTGAAAAGAAGAAAAATGAAATGTGTATATAGAGTGAAGGAAATTCATCAAATGTGAAACCATGTCAACATCCTTATTACCATAAAAAAAATTCAAGGGAGACACGAAGATCAAAGGAAGAGTATGGAATTATCATCAATATTCATGGAATAGGGCATCACCAAATCATTATTCAATAGGATGTTATCAAAGACCAACAACTACTACAAATTGGAGAGTCACGAAAATAATACATAGAATCAAAGGAAATAAAATTATGCAACAACTAGCCATCAAGGATTAAGACCAAAAATAATTGAGTTTGGATGGATGGATCATTGTCAATGGCAAGAAGAATGAGGGAGTATAAATAAATCATATTATTTGGTTTCATTAGAAGTAACACACTTAATTGTAATTTTTTTGTGGAAAATGATTTTTGATGGAGGGTATTATGGTATGAATCCAAGGGGGGAATATATGAGGTTAAATGTACATGAAATGTGTAAATATATATGTAATAGGGTTATGTTGAAGATTGCAACAAGAAACAGTGAAAGTGGCATCCAGAAACATCATTCCTTGATCCTAGTGAAAAATAATCACCTAAACTAGGTGGGGCCCACACATGTTATTTTTAGGTGTATGTCTATTTTTAGAATGGTGAGCATATTCTAAAATTAGCAAGATGCTGATTCTAGATGGTTGAGAAAATTCTATCTTTAGACGAGTTTCTATTTTTAGAATATGGGCGAAGTCTATTTATAGATCACTAATCTAAAAATAGAATGCATGTCGATTATTATTAGCCCTTAATAACAATCAGACACAGTAACTTATTCTCTTGGAGCACTTTATTTCAGTGAACAAATGTGGCACATCAGTGGGCTGAAGGAATTACGCAATTCCTAGGGTGGTTGGTGACTCATGCATGGAGGACTTCGTTATAACTGATAATGGCAAGTTGTAACAGAGTTGGAAGAGTAATTATGTGAGTTGTTATTTAGTTAAACTCAGTTAAGTGAGTTAAACTTAGTTGTACTAGTTGTAGCTAAATATACACTAGTGAAAGATGAGTGAATTAATTATTTAATTAATTCACAAGTAGTGTCTTACTTGCGACTGAACAAATACAATAGTTAACTACTTGCGTGTCAGATCCAGTGGAGACCCGGTGGAGAGATAGGTGAAAGGGTGAGATGGACTATCAGTTGTGACTATAGTGATGCATTCAATGCATCTACACACACATTGGAGATGCTTATGAGGATTTCACAGTCAAGGCAAGGTAAGGTCGAATTCATTCAGGGTACTTCTTAAGCAGGGATTGCGCAGTGGAGGCAGGCTGTCAGGAGGCAAGAAATTGGTGCATAGATATGCAAATTTTTGCATGACAATGTGTGACGATTGTATATTGTACTAAGAGCTCTATGAGCTGAGATTTGTATGATATTGTTACATGTTCCATTGATATACATAATATATGATAGTTAGGGTTTTTAGATTTAAGCTTTCTCGGTAAAACATCTTGTTATGTGCGATTGATTTTGCTTCATATGTGTTTTGCAATTGGCGATTTAATTTTCGCAAAGAATTAAGTGGAAGGATTCTGTATTTAACATAAGATTAATTTGTTAGATTAGGAGAATCCATAAATACATTATTGTGTTTATAAATTTCTACAATTTGAATTAATAATGAAGGGACCACATGTGCAATGTGTGAGTAGGTATATATAGGGATGATACAATCATTATTGAGGACATGTGATTGGGGATGAATTTATTTTGATATTTTGAGGAGTTTCTTGTATTATTATCTATATTTGAGTTGTTCTAAATTCTCACATTGGTGTACATGGTGTGCACTTCTTGTTTTTAAGTATTTGGTTCATAATTGATAATATATTTCATGTTGGGTTCAAAATGTGGAAAAATACATTGATCCCCTTTACTCCACCGTTAAGGAACCTAATAAAGACTCTATCATGGTCAATTATGCTAAGAGGAGGCTCATTACCAAGGTAAATTATATCAACCATCATATTTCTCATGATTTCAAAACTAATGTCGATGATAATTCATAAAGAAGGAGGATCTAGAGTCTATCAACCATGCACTCTAGCATACACATGTTGTCGAAGCTGCAATAAATCCATCCTCATCATCTTCTTAAGAAGGTTTTCCTTAGTCATTATCCAATTCTTATTTTCTTTGTTCTTCTTCTTCTTGTTCTTCTTTTTCTCTTCCTTGCATTCCCTTTTGAAATGCTCGACCTCTCTGTAATTCCAACATTTTTACTTGGATTTTTTAGGAGGATTTTTTCTACCATGGGATTTGGATCTACTCTGTTCTCTCTTCTTACATTTCTCCTTTGATAATCCATGAATAATAAAAGCCTTATTGGTGGATTTAGAAGTTTTTTACCTCACCTTCTATAATATTAAGGAAGTCATAACCTCATCAAGCGCCAATGTCTTTATAGTGCTTCCAATTATCATTACTAAGTTATCCATAAATTTGGTAAAGAACCCAAAAGAGTCATATAATGATCCTCCTCATCCATTTTCACTCCAACTGAGATCAAATGAGTCACAATTGTATTAAATGAATTTAGGTTCTTACCTACAAAATCACCCTCACCCATTCTTAAGGAAAATATTTTTTTTCCATAGAAAAAGTTTATTGACCAAGGATTTACCCTAATACAAATCCCCCAACTTCTTATAGAGATTAGCTAGAGTGTTTTCTTCATAAACATTCAATAATATTGACTCAACCAAGTAGAGCCTAATAAGGCTCCTTTCCTTTCTCACCAACACCATTGGATCCATTTGTCGTTCCAGTTGGTTGGGTTCTTGATACTACAAACCATAGAAATTTACCTATGAGAAGATCTTCCATGGTTCAAATTTGGTGCCATAAAACTTTCCATTCTAGTCTAGATTTTCTTGTCATTTCCTTGCAACAATACTTCCCTCTACACAAGCTCTCCCAAGAAAATATTATATAAAGAATTGTGTCCATAATAACTTGGATTCAAGGTGATCATGCTATAATACCAATGAAAGGAAGCTAAAGTGTTGACTATGCATCTTACACTAATCCATGAGGGAAGAATGCACAAAAAGACAAAATTAAAATAGTTGCAAACACATTAAATGAACAAAAAACCATTAACAACAAGATATCCTAGGGAAAGCCCTTTTGGGAGTAAAACTTCATAATTTAAGGCACATTAATTATATTACTGGTCAAATAATGGTTGCAAAAAAATATCTCTATGTTCTCTCTAAAATTATTTAATAGTGGCTTAATTCTAAAGAAAAATTAGAAACATAATAGGGTGGTAAAAATAATTTCACAAAAACTTTATTCATTTCAACATTGCATAAAAAAGGCATAGTAAAACCATAAACCATTTATAGTTTTCTATTTTTTCATATAGGAAACCACCAATAAGTTATTCTCTACCATTGGTTGTTGTTGAAATATTCCTTGCACAATTGCTAAAATATTCTCTGCACAACTATTGAAATATTCCTTGCATAATTTATAAAATATTCATTGCATAATTGATGAAATATTCCCTGCGCAATTGTTGAAATATTCCCTATAGCATGGTTGAAGTGATCAAGGTGGATATCGGTGGCCACCCACCTATTCTATTTGGACCCGCACCATCAATTCTTGCAGCTTTTCACATTTAACACAACTTACTATTTTTAGCAGGTTTTCGAGTCCTGCACTCCTGGAGCCGTTTTGGGGCCTTAATGATCCAGGTGGATATTGGTGGCCACCCACCTATTACATTTGAACCCCCACCATCAGTTCTTTCAGTTTTTAAGTTACATCACAACTTACTATTTTTAGCAGTTTTTCGGGTCCTGAACTTTAGAAGCCATTTTGAGGCCCTAAACGACGTTTTTTGGGAAAATCGGGAGCAACATTACTCCATGCAACATGGGTCCATGGACCGATGTTTCTCACATCAAAATTTGTATTCCTCGGATAGATCTTTCTAATGAGGTATGATACATGTCAAACAGAGATCGTATGCCGAAGTTACGTCCCTGGGAAGTTGGAACACCAATTTACCCAAACGAGGCCCATATTTCCACTGCATCTTTGTATTTCTGGTTATATGTGTATTCTATTGTGTTCCTACATAAATATGGATCAATGGTATCAGAGCGGTCTTCTTTTTCTCGATCCTTCTTTGCATGTCCCCAACGAGGTCAGTGTATAAGGAGTTAGGGCTCGATCTGGTTGAACCTTTGTAAGATCAGCCTCACAAACCCCGACGGTCGCCCATGGGGGACGAAAATAAAGATGAGGGAGTAGGAGATCCTATCAAAATATTGCTCAAGGAGGCCCTCGAAAAATAAAGGAACGTGATGATGGATAACTTTGCCCAGATCCTTCAACGACTACCCACCGACGACGCATCTGCATCCAACAACCACTATGGAGGTGCGACTCCCTTTAAGGTACAAGTAAACTTTGACATTCCCATATTTGAGGGTCAAATAGATGCAGATGCCATAGATATATGGTTAAATTTTTTTTAAGGGTATTTCTCAGTCCATGATTTCTCCGACCGAGAAAATATTATTTTTGCACTCCTCAAAGTCTCTCCCCATGTCAAAGACTGGTGGGAAACCTACTGTGAGCAAGAGGATGAGGGGGAACCCTCTCTATTCTCAGCCACACCCACTTGGAATTCATTCTGAGACGGCATCAAGGAACAATATTACCTCGTGGGGAGCTATGAGGACAAATATATCCAATGGACCACACTGCGACAATAAAGGGATCAAGATGTGCATGAACTGACGAATTTGTTCCATACCTTGTGCACAAAGTTGGGTATTAAAGATTCAGAGAGACATTTGGTGCTCAAGTACCACGACTGTCTGCACAAACACATTCAGGAGGAAATGGAGTTCCTCGACATTACATCACTTAGCACGGCATATCGCTATGCCGCCAAGATCGAGCAGAAATTTAAGCAGAAGAAGCGAGACTTTGGATCTGCGAATTCGAAGACAGGGAAAGGTGCCCTCGAACCATAGAACAAGGGGAAAGGCCAAAGCAGGGTGACTTAGAACAACACCACAAATCCAAATAAGGACACGGGGAAGTGGTGTGAATTTCATAACAACCCCACTCATAGCACAAACGAGCGTTGGGCCAAACAATCGTTGGTGGCCAAACTAAAGGCACCTGAATCAAATGCATTTTCTAATCCTGATTCAGAACCAGAAAATGGAAATGACAAAGGGAAGAAAATCATTGATGTGAATCCCAGTGCCATTGTTGCCACCACCAAGATCCATAGGGAGGATCCCGAGGACCCAGAGGAGGGGGAGCGCCTCTTCCATTTGCAGATGTGGGTGAAGGGTTCTCCATTGCAATTCCTTGTCGATAGAGGAAGCCAAAAGAACCTCATTTCAGCAGAGATCGTGAAGCGACTCGACCTACCGACCATAGCACACCTGCAGTCATATACCATTGGGTGGCTTCACCCAGGGAGAGATATCTGCATCTGCCAACAGTGCCGCCTTCCGTACAACATCAAGCCATTCACAGATGAGGTATTATGTGATGTTGCTCCTCTTAATGTAGCTGATGTATTATTGGGCCAACCATACTTTTGGAGGCGACATGATGTGTATGAGTCTAGGCCTCATGCTGTTATATTACTTTGGGAAATAACTTGTACAGGATACCGAAGGTAGTACCGCCTCCTGTCATCTCTTTGACTACTGCAAAACAACGCCAAAAGATTGTTTCCCAAACCAGGAAATTTATTTTCCTTACAAATCACTCAGAGGGAAAGAAGAATATTGTGGCCACAACCTCAAAACATGGCTCCCTTGCATGGCTGCAGCAGATGGACAAATTCATGGAGGAATACGAGGACATTTTCTCCTCACTCACAGAGGTTCCTTTACACTGTCAGGACAAGCACTCCATTGATCTGACCCTTGACGCATATCCGCCTGATGTTTCCATACCTCCTACAAATACAGATATAAAATCCACACATGTACTGTCTGAGGTTGATAAAGAAATCAAAATTACTAAACGCATCCAGCATGTCCGCCCGTAGGTCCATGACATCTTCCACAAATCTAATACCTAGTTCAACAGAATTTGCCTCATCTCATGGAGGATCTCAACGCAATGGGGACCATTGCTTCCTAAGGAGGGAGGAATGATCCAGGTGGATGTCAGTGGCCACCCACCTATTCCATTTGGACCCCCACCATCAATTCTTGCAGCTTTTCACATTCAGCACAACTTATTTTTTTTAGCAGGTTTTTGGGTACTGCACTCTCGGAGTCGTTTTGGGGCCTTAATGATCCATGTGGATATTGGTGGCCACCCACCTATTGCATTTGAACCCCCACCATTAGTTCTTTCATTTTTTAAGTTTCAGCACAACTTAATATTTTTAGCAATTTTTCGGGTCCTAAACTTCCAGAGCTGTTTTCAGGCCCTAAACGACATTTTTTGGGAAGACGAGGAGCAACATGGGTCCATAGCCCAATGTTTTTCACATCGAAAGTTGCACTCCTCAGATAGATATTTCTAACGAGGTATGATATGCGTCAAACAAAGATCGTATGTCGAAGTTACGTCCCCGGGAAGTTGAAACACCAATTTACCCAAACGGGGCCCATAGTTTTGGCGCTTCATCTCCTAGGGTTAGGTTTTTGGACGTTTAGAGTTCTCCATGGTTTCTCAATAATAAATAGGCCCTCGAGCCTCATTGTAACATATTTTAGAGGCCTGTAGCTGCCACATCTCTTCTCAGAGATAAGCTACCATCGCCCTAGCCAGTTTATTTCCCTTCTGTCTGTAAGCAAATATCAGTTCTTTGATATTAATGAAATGAAGTATTATTTCTGTTGCATCTTTGTATTTATGGTTATATGTGTATTCTGTTGCGTTCCTGCATAATTCCGAATCATGAATATTCGTTGAACAATTGCTAAAATGTTCCTTGCATAATTACTGAAATATTTTTTGTAAAGGATTGCTAAAATATTCGATGCGCAAGTGCCAAAATATTCACTACAAAATTGCTGAAATATTCCACACATAATTGCTAAAATATTCCCTACAACATTGATAAAATATTCCCAACATAATTGTTGAAATATTCACTATAGCATTGCTGAAATATTCTCTTCAATAGTGTTGTAGTATTCTTAGTAGTGATGCTAAAATATTCGTTGCACAACACTACAAATTTGCTTAGTAGCATTGCAAAAATTCTCCTCGACACTACATAATTTTTTAGCAGCACTACAAAAGTTATCCATAACCTTACAAGATTCTCAACATTGTTGTGGAAGTTCTCCACGACACAACAAAAATACTTTGTAGCATTGCAAGATTTTCAATAGTTTTGTAGAAGTTCTTTGCACCAATGAAAAATGTATGAAACCTACCCCAACACTTGCTACTAATGATCCCTATGCCTTTCAAAAAATAAAATTGTACATTGTTTAATAACACCCATTCCTTTGCAATGGTAAACCATTTGATACATGGAAGCTTTTGAGGTGATGTAGAAGCACTGACATGGTTTTTGAAATTTGTTCTTCAAAACTACACAATAGTTTTGGGTATGAAGGTGGTTACGAAACAAGGCTTACCTTGATAGTATGTTAGCAAGAACATTAAACAAACATATATCATAATTCATTTGTCATGTTATGGACCATGTAAGGACAAAAGTTTTAGGTAATTAAGAAGCACACAAAAATTTTCATCAACAAGGGTAATTCTTGAGGAAAAATTGATTTCCCTACAAGATATTATCATGCCTTTCTTATGGGATACAACATTCCAAAGCTAAGCTTTAAATAATCAAGAGAAGCTTCCTCAAATAAATGTTATACATAAAAATATTTTTAGGAGAGGAAATGGTGGTAAGTCCCACAAATGTGGTGGAGGAAAGTTGGAAAGTGTTTACATTGAAATTATTGAATGGATTAATCCTTTTAGCGTGACCACGTATCATCAAGCTCTAAAATTTGAAGAAGTATCTGATTACTTTTCAATATGTGCAATTGTTCTACTATGCTACATCACTCTAAATACAAAGTGAATGACTAGTATTGTATCTTTGAGTGTTGTCTCTAGTTATGATGAAAATGATGCTACACAATGTATATATATTATCCACTCAAGGCTAGGATTTCAAAAGTATGAAGCATTCTTCTATAATTTCCACATAAATTGCAAATAAGTGTCAAGGTAGTTATAGAGTCCTTGACTTTTGGGTTTCAATATTTTTTTTAGCATTTCATTGAACCATCATCAAGAAAGTGCCAACTTCAGAGTTAAATATTTTAAATATTTTAGAGAAATTTTATCTTAACATTTAATAATTCATGGACATTTCCATCCTATGTGGATACGATTGCAAGGTAGTTCTAAGATAAGCAAAGGAAATCCAAAAATTTTAATGGCTAAAATAACAAAGATGCATACTATATGTTGAGAAATTTGGCAAAAGAGGTTGTATTCCAATTTCAAAAAGACTATTCCATTTGTCTTACTCCGCCAATCACAGGTTTAAGAGAATGTTGCAAATTGTGATCTCGATCCAAAGCCATCAATGAGGATTGTAATTAAGAAAAATCAAAAGATTTCAAATGTCAATAGGGAACTTGAGGTATTCAAAACAAATGCAGAATTTTACAATGTGATTTTCCATTGGAAGTCCAACATAAGATGAATATGATGAAAAAACCATATTCATGTTGATAGTGAAAATGTTTTTCCTCTAGCGTGGGGTACTCTATGCTAGATTAATCTTAAACTCCAAATTGTTTTCTCAAAAATTCTAAAAAAAATAGATTTATAATCTTGAATGTTAGATTTTAATGATTTACTTGAAATCAAATTTGTTTAAAATCCCACTTGAAACTTGTAAAGAAAAATAAGTGGGGCAACATTCAACTGGATAAAAGATTTTGCTAATTTTTTGACGTCCTTGCAAGTAGAGACTACCTTGGAAACAAAAAAAAATTGGGAGTCCTAGATCCAATTATTGTTGTTTGAGAAGCTTTAAAAATATATGCAAGTTATTTGAAGCTTAACCTTGGCATTGGAGGTTATAGAGCATAAGATATTGGATTGTATGTGGCTCCTAATAATAGAACTATTTTCCTAAGAGATTAAAGCAACAATTCTCTATTCTAGAAAACCTTTTCAAAAATTCTTCATAAAGGAAACATGCTTTTCAATTCAATCTTCAAGAGTTAGTTCCACAAAAGGGGGCCCAAGAAAAGACTACATACTTACATTGGTGAGCCTCTTTCAGCCACATCAATCTTCTTTTCTATTTTTGGATTTCACTATATAAAAATGGGGGTAGACACCTAGCATTCGAAGAAGGTTAAAAATGAAAAGCACAGTAGCTTATTGCATATAGAGATTGGTCTCTCTTAGGAACCCAATGGTACATTTAATTTTCTAAAGACCGAGGAACCAATTTGAAGGATTCATCATTTTTTGGATTTATTTATTATCTCTACTATTGAATATTTTTTTTCCTCATAGCTCTTTTCTTCTAGTTCAACTTTGGGAGGTTTATTTTGTGTTCATAATAAATAAAGATAAGTTGTGAGTTAGTTTCTATAATGAGATTGTTCATTCTATGTAAAATTATAAACAATTATATGTATTTTATGTTATATACTATCAATATGTAATTTGAGAGAGAATTTTTGTATGAGGTTTAGAATACGTCTAATAATTTTTTACATAAATATACTTAGTCTCTAATATTTACTATCATTCTATGTTGTGTGATGATATCCTTACATATATTGAATATTTTTGGAGCTAACATAAAGGCCATTAATGAATTTGAATTTGAATTGTTGGATTCATTAAACCATACCCAAGATATTTTCTTTTCATATCAAGAAATGATAGATACCTCCACCCCTCCTTAATACTTCTAAAATTTGTGTAGATTATTGTACCAAATACTGTCATTCTTAATAGTTCTTGAAGGTATATTTTCATCTCTAAATCTTCTATCTATTTCATACATTTAACTTTTATGTTTCTGGAATGAGGGACTAAGGTGCCCAATGGAAAGGCCTTAGTCTAGGTATTTGAACAAGGTCACTTGTGTCCAATCTACATTGTCTCTTTTCTTGATTTTATTTCACAATCACTTTTAAATCTAGCATGGGATTTTATAGAATCAAGCTACTATTTGAAGTGACAATGGGTAGTTAGCACTAAAAAAATTTGAGGGTTATATCCTATGGCCAAGAACCAACTTTAGGTCTAAAGTGGGGGGCTTTTAAGATCCTCTGAAGGGTGCCTTGGAATAGTTCCCTAGCTAGAAATTTTTTAAGGAACAACATATTCAAAATACATTTTTTCACTTAGAAAAAGTAGTTAATTCTAATGATCCTCCATGTAGAAAGGACTTGTTGACCTATCTTAAAGGAATCGTTTGAAATAAAAAATGTTATGCAACTGGATCACAAAATAGAAGAAAAAATAGATCAAAGACTTGAAAATTAGCCTCTTATAGGGGGGACCTCCTTTACATCACATAAATGAAAAATTATTGGATGGTAAAATGACAAGACCTCGTTGGTATATATAGGAGTCTAAGGGGTCACAATATAATTAGAGCCTACATAATAATAATAATAATGTAAGGACAAAAACAATAAAAATAGTGAGCTTCTATGGGGCACAACAATAACAATATGGGGGCTACATGGGTACAACAATAACAATAGGGGGCTACACTAAAAACAACAATAAAGGGGTCACACTAGTATTATATAGACCTAACATGTCCCTCTCCTTAAAAAAAAGTGGTTTCCTCAATGCTTGAGTAGTTCTGGATGTTTTTGTATAAAATTCTCATCCTCCCATGTGCAATATTCAGTGGGTAAGTTCTTCCACTTAATTAGAAACTCTGAAATTGATTGACTTCGTAGTTGTCGAGTTCTTGTTTCTTTGACTACTTCAGGCTTCAATATGATTTTTCTTCTTCGTCAAGTTATGGAAATACTATTTGAACTAGAAGGTTGTCACTGATAACCTTCTTTAAGCATGAAACATGGAAAATTGGGTGTACTCGAGAAGATGTAGGCAGATCCAATTTGTATGCCATAGTACCAATATTTTGCAACACCTTGTAAGGACCATAGTAAATGGGTGATAATTTATTATCCTTCTTATCTTGGTTGAGGGAAATTTGTTTGCATGGTTATAGCCGTAAAAATACCCAGTATCCTACATCAAATTTTTTTTCACTACGATGTTGATTGGAATGTTGTTTCATTTGATTCTAAACCAGAGTGAGTTTATCCTTTAAGAGCTGGATAATTTTTTGTTGATGCTCGATGTGATTTTCCACTGCTTGAACCTAAGAATTTTCTCCTAAATATTATGTGATGGACGGTGGATGATATCCATAAAGTGCCATAAATGGGGTCATTTTTGTTGCAATATGGAAGGAAGTGTTATACCACCATTTATCTAGAGGTAACCATTTGACCCATTGTGTTTGTTTATTAGATACAAAGCAACAAAGATATCCTTCTAAAAATTTGTTCACTATCTTAGTTTTCCCATCAGATTGAGGATGATAAGATGATCTATGAGCTAATTGGGTACCAAGACAAGAAAATAATTTCGTCCAAACATTTACAGTGAAAATGGGATCTCCGTCATTTACAAGAATCTTTGGGTTTCCATGTATCTTTTGAATTGTTTCCATAAATGTAGTAGAAAATGTACTAGATTTAAAAGGATGAGATAATGCACAAAAGTGTGCATACTTGGTAAGTCTATAAAATACCACCATTATTCCACTCTTTCCTTCAGACTTGGGTAAATCTATGATAAAATCCATTGATACCTCCTCCCAACACTGACTTGGAATGGTTAAAGGTTGTAACAGAGTTGGTTTCTTACTTGTCTCAACTTTATTTTGTTGGAAAACCAAACATTCTTCCACAAGCTTCTCAATACCGAATTTAAGGCCATCCCAAAAAAAATATTTCTTGACCTTGTGGTAAGTTTTTAATAATATTGAGTGCCCTCCTAAAGGATAGGTGTGAAATTCCAAAAGAATATTTTGTCTGAGTTGGGAATTATTACATAGATATAAGTGATCTTTGTACCATAGTGAATCAATTTTCTAGATAAATGTATCAGATGTTTTGGGATCTTGCTGCAAATTTTGAATGAGTGTCCATACCTCTTCATCATTCTTTAGTTCCTCCCTTGCTTTAGTCATCCAATCAGGATGGATAATAGAAATGGCATCGAGAGGTGCTTCCACATCCTCATCCCTTCTTGAGAGTACATCTGCAACAGCATTTTTTCTTCCCTTTTTTGTAGATGATTTCAAATTCATAACCCAACATCTTTGTGACTCATTTCTGCTACTCTTCTAAGGATAATATTTGTTCCAAGAATTATTTAAGACTATCGTGATTTGTTTTTACCTTGAAGTATCTTCCCATTAGGTGGGCGTCATTTCTTCAGTGCATGTAAATTTGCCAACATTTCCTTCTCATAAATGGATTTCTTTAAATATTTTCCCTTGATTGGACAACTTTCAAAAGAAATGGGTCTTCCTTCTTACATTAAAACAACACCAATCCCATTTCTCGAGGCACCACATTCCACATTAAAGGTTTTTGTGAAGTTTGGTGTAGCTAATACTCAACCTTGACACATTGCCTCTTTAACATGTTCAAAGGCCTTAGTTTCTTCTGGAGTCCAATAAAATGCATATTTATTTAGTAATGTTGTTAGTGGTGTTGCTATCTTCCCACAATTCTTAACAAACATGTGATAATACCCTATCAACCCAAGAAATCCTCGAATATGCCTTAAGTTTGTGGGAATTTTCCATTCCTTGATGGCTTTAATTTTTTAGGTTCTGTCTTAACACCCTCATGGGATACAATATGACCAAAATATTCCACTTCCTGTACCCTAAAGTAACATTTGGAGAGTATTGGATATAATTGTTTCTCTTCCAACAATTTGAGCACATTGTCAACATGTTGAACATGGTATTTCCAAGACTTGCTATATATTGGTATATCATCAAAAAATACTAACATATATTTTCTAAGAAAGGGTTTGAAAATGGAAATCATCATACCTTAAAATGTGGAAGGTGCATTAGTAAGGCCAAAAGGCATGACCAAAAATTCATGATGACCTTCATGAGTTCTAAATGTTGTTTTCATAATTTCTTGTGTCTTCAATCTAATTTGATGATATCATGAAGGAAGATCTAGCTTGGTGAAGTAAATTGCTCCATGTAATTCATCCAACAATTCATCAATGACAAGAATGGGAAACTTATGTTTAATAGTGATATTTTTGATCTCTCTATAATATAGACACATACGCCATGATCCATCCTTATTGTGCATCAATAATAGTAGAGAAGAGAAATAACTTTGGTTAGGTTGAATTATACCTGCCTCTAGCATTTATGCAACCATATGTTCAATTTCATTCTTCTGGTCATAGAGATATATGTAAGGCCTAATGTTTGGAGGAACGCTTCCTGAAATCAAGTTAATAGCATGATAATGGTCACGAATAGGTGGGAGAGCTTTGGGGGTCTCAAATACCCTAGAATAATTGTCAAGGACTCTTTGGAGATCTGAAGGAATGGATGACTTAGATGTTTGAACATCTAGAGAACATAATTGTGCAATTACCCCTCATTGTTCCTTCTTCAAAAGCTTTGTCATTCCATTAGAACTTGTTATATTCCCATTTTTCCCTATGATACCTCTTAATTCAATTCCCTTTCCTTATGAGAAAAAAATCAAGAAAAGTTCTTGAAAATTAAAAGTTATTGTCCCCAAATATTGTAACCATTGTACTCCTAATACAACATCTGCACCTCCCATTGGAATGGCCAGCATTGGACTATTCAATACATATTCCCCCATATTTAGATTTATATTATGGCACTTCCTTGAGTGATTTATGGTTCCTCCATTTGCAACCATTACTTGACACTCTGGTGCTGGATATAGAAAGAAATTAAAATCCTTGGTCATATCACAATGAATAAAATTATGGGTACTACCATAATCAATCAACACTATTACCTTATTTTTCCTGATATATCCTTCTATATTGAGAGTTTGAGGAGTGGTAATTCCTACTGATGTATTACAACATATGGTCGGATTCATTTCTTCTTTCTCTGGAGTTGATTCCTACTGTATATCCTTTTCCTTTGATGTTTCTTATTCCTTTTCTTCGTCCTCTTTATAATCTATGTAAAATAATTTCTTCTCAGCACACTTAAGACCCTTACTGTATTTACTATCAAAACCATAACAAATATCTTTTGATTTTTTTTCCACTGATTGTTGTGGTGTCAAACTTGTAGGTTATGGGAGGCTAGGGGCAACAACACTTCCATATTTATAGTTGTGAGTGGTAGACTTAATTATTTCCATAATTTTGATTTTGACTTTTCTTGCCACCTTGAATTCATTCTCCAATGACTTAGGTTCCCAAATATGAAACTCATGTTAGATGTTATCCTTTAGAGTCCCTATGAAGACATCAATCCTATGTTCCTCTGGAATATCATTTACCTTTATATGTAATATTTGGAAGTCCTCAATGTGCTCCACTATTAAACCCTTTTGTTTTAGATTTATCAATTGGCTAAAGAAGTAATTTCTCTTTGTATCCTCATAATGTGCTACCAAATCTCCCGTGAAAGGTTTCCAAGTGACAATTGGTTTATGAGAACAAAGCCAATGATATCATAAAAATTGATGTTGTTTTAAATATAAAGATGAAATGCATACCTTTTGTGGGTAAGGCACATCATGTAGATCAGAGAATTGTTCCATCTACAATATCCATGATACCAGATCCTTGCCATCAAATTTTCGTATATCGAGCTTTGGAATATGGTTGGTCTTAATCCCAAAGTCAGAGTCCCTAAAATCATGATTCACATTTTGTTTGTTCTCTTCGTGAGTTTCATGAAATACCTTATCACCACTAGGAATCCTTTCTTCTAGAAACTTTTCCAAACCTTCCTTTAAACCTTCCATGTTGGATTTTAAACCATTCATATCTCCTTTTAATCCATCCATGTTTCCTTTTACGCCATCCATGTCCCCTTTTAGTTCTTATTTGGTTTCTCTTTTTTAGCGAAATTTGTTGCACTTGGCCCCGTAATTTTTATATATCATGTTGAAATTCTTCCTCTTCATGCGTCATAGTAGAGATTTCTGAGGGATTAATGGATCTAAAATTATTTTGTTTGGGAGAAATTTTAGAACCAAATATTGATATCTATACTTCAATCTACCCTTTAAATCACTTCAAACTATTTTTCCAAAAAAAATTTATGCAATTAAAAAGAAAAAAATACACACATTTTTCTTTCTTTTAGGAGCTCAATATTGAAACTGTTATATCTCTATAATTTCAGCTCTCCAAGGTCTGAAATTTCATCCTGTGGTATCCCTATGAGTCTTCTTTCCAACGACACAATTTAGACTTGTATTGGATTCTTCAAGGTAAATTTATTCCCAATATCCCACGATGACATGTGTCGCTGTTTCAACCTTCGGCTCTGGAAAATATACAAAAAAAACTACATGTCGTGCAATTTCAGTCACTTTTTACTAAATTCAAATTCGATGCTCTTAGAGAAAGTTATGATGATTTTCCCTAGATCACCTGCTTGAGACTTAATTTTGGAGCATGCAGAAACCCTAAATTCTTCAGAACATATATTAAAAAATATAGTGAACCAAGATCTAAAATTTATACACTAAGATTGCCAAGATTTCAGCTCCATGTAGTCAAAATTTTAGCTTCTGAAGCCTCGTAGAAAAAAAATTAGAGCAAAAATTCCAAGATGGCCTGTTTGAAGCAGTGAAACCCTAGAATCCACAGCTTTGATACCAAATGTCATGAAATCATATCAAAAAATAGAATAAAAGTTAGATCAAAAACTTGAAAATTAGCCTCTTCGAGGGGGGAACCTCCTTTAAATCACAAAAATGAAAATTTATTGGATGATACAAATGACAATACCTCCTTGGTATATATAAGATTCTAAGGGGTCACAATATAATTAGAGTCTGCATAACAATAATAATGTATGGACACAAAAATAACAATAGTGGGCTTCTATGGGGCACAACAATAACAATATGGGGGCTACGTGGGTACAACAATAACAATAGGGGGCTACACTAACAATAACAATAAAGGGGTTACACTAGTATTATAAGGACCTAACAAAAAAAATTGAGGATCCCATTGTTTCAATTTAACACTTAAGCCTCTAACTGAATAAAGGAACTAGCCCATATTTAACATTAACACTTCAAACTAACACATGAAATAACGACCTATTAAATCCATTTGAAGAACACTTCAATTTTCAAATAAATAGGCTCGCAAGATTAAGGACTCTTGCACCTATGATGGTTTCTGACATATGGCTATGCTGTCAATCATGAATAAAGTAAATTGTACATAGCCATGATCATTCAATTTTTTCACAAGTACATGAGATCAAATGCACAAAAATAATTTAATTTAATTAAATCTCATTTAGTTTTAAATTCCACAAGAACATACATCTCATTATCACAACAAGGTTGGTATGTAGCATCATGCATTAGGAATTCCATTCAAATTCAATATATATATAAACCATGAATCCACAAAAAAATTACAAAAATAAATTCAAATGTGTAGATGGAACACTTACCTTTGGACAAGTTTGTCTAAGAAAACTAGTTGTTGGTAAGTAATTTTCAACCCAACCATATGAGCCAACTATGGATACAACCCCCAAACCAACCTATGATTCCATTAGGGCAAAGGAAACTAGTTTAGGAAACACATGACACTCACCCAACCCAATTACTCTTGGTATAATCCAAGAAAATCACTACAAAACAATCAAAGTATCCCTCAATCCATTATATAAATGGAATTCCCTTTTGTTTTCCACACAACATAAGAAATATATTCCACTAGGAATATTCTTCCCTCTGATACTCCATAGTGCATGTAGGATGAATCTAACCTAATGTATACCTTTAGGAAAACCCAACAAGGTTTTCATCTTTTCCCTTGAACAAGATATGTACAATAATCTACACATAATGGGAAGGAATTCCCATAAATCTAGCCTTTATGCTCCTTTACATCCTTTCATCTGTCTCTCCCTTGTTCAAAGTATTCTTATCCAAGCTCTTCTTACTCACTTACAAACTCTAATGAGTTTTTCATGTAGCATGATAATGCATGAACAAATGGAAGAATGGATGATATGAGAGAATTTCTTAAGAGTTGTTGTTGTGAATGAGTGAACATCCCTTCATATTGCATCAAGAGACTGCATGGGAAAAGAGATGATTCAAATTTCCATGTGGTTAAAATTCCTATGGGGGTGGAATCTCTTACATTCCCTCAAATGTATACATAGCCCCTATGCACTCATAACTATGGAATCTGGACTTCCCCACCAAACCACCAATACATTCAATAATTGGTGGTTGAGGTTTTAACAAGGCAAGTGGTGAAAAGATGAAATTCAAGAGACTTAGGAAACTTGAGATTATTTATTGTTTCCTTGGATAATATTTTCCTCTTCCCCTCTACTTGACTCATAATCATTCTCATGATCTTCCACAACTAGCCTTGGACCTTTATATTAATATTTAAAATAATGTTTACATATCATAAGAGTACCATGCAATATTTACCTCATAGTACATATACAACCTTGTTTCTTGAAATGCATGGCTATACATCCCCTAATTGATCCTTGGCATTAAGATCTCCATTAGGAATTCATATACAATATTTACATCATTTACACACAAGGTGATTCTATCTTGTCATCATATCCAATTTTTTTACAAATGATAAATAATCCAATGTA
Organism: Pinus albicaulis; assembly: GCA_034641835.2. NCBI lineage: Eukaryota > Viridiplantae > Streptophyta > Pinopsida > Pinales > Pinaceae > Pinus > Pinus albicaulis. The sequence goes on from CM076580.1 coordinate 1,132,236,302, forward strand.
AAATATCGAAGGGTCCAAACTAGGGTGATACATACCCATTCTACTTAGAATTATCCTATCCTCATTGAACCCAATATTATAACAAAAATGGATATGTATCTCTCGTTGCATCCTCCAACTCATATATAGCCTCATTGAGACCAAAGTGTTTACATTACACTTTTACCTATATGATGGATCAGTTCTAGGGCATTCTCAATGGATCTATCTAGAACTTTCCCTCTAGTTCCACATATATCACATCCCAATCAATCGCATGGTTAGTGTTGAAATTGGAAACAATAAACATTGAAAATGGTACCATAGGGGGCTTCTGATTTAATTTTCCCTTAATTAAATTGGAAGAAAAATCGTAATTTCATCTCATGACAACTTGTATTAGTCAACTGAGTCAGGAAGACTTAGTTAGCTTAGTAAATTCGAGTTAGAGGTCAAAGAGGAGGCGTGTAGATTCCTCCCATGATTTTAGGGGGTCCAATTACAATTATTTGTGAGTTGTAATTAGTTAACTCAATTAAATGAGTTAAAATCACTTTAACTAGTTCTAACTGAGTGACGAGATAGTAAAAGGTTCAGTGAATTAAATATGATTTCATTCACAAGTAATGATCAATCACTTAACTAATAATTCACTAGAAATAGATGTTGCATGTCAGTGCTAAGGAAGGCTTAGTTGAGTTTGAGGTTAAAGGGAAGATAACTATCAGTTGTATAACTAGAAATTTGTATAGGTCATGCATGAGGTCATCAGGAAGGCTTGAAGGTATTACACAAACATTAATTGGGATTTTCCTAATTAATAGGGGCTGAATTAACCTAAGAATTCGCAAGGAAGGTAGGACAGGCCTAGGTAAGGACAAGGTTAAATAATGGACCAAACTTGCTAAGATCGCAAGCCAGATTCGAGCAGGAACATAGTGAGACAGTTGGCAGAGTGCAGGAATTTCTCAGTGAGAGAAAAGCATTGTATTGTTTCATGATCTTGAATTTATGCAATATACAGATAACAGAGTTTTGAGTAGTTTCTTTCCCTAGATACATCTTGTGTTGTGCGATTGATAATTTATTTCTCTTACTTGTAATGTGATTATGCGATCGTGTTTTTTTTCTGCAAATTGTAGAATGATTAATTATTTTGTTTTAGTATATTACAAGATCATATTGAATCCTGTTATTAGATTTTCTACATGGTATCATAGTGCCAGGAATCACAATAGAAGAGAAGAAATAGATTTTTTTTTGAATAGGTTTGAATTTGTAGATTTATTCTTCAGGATCCAGCAACAGCTCAAGATGTCTTTCAATGGCTTGAGACTCGAATATGCCCTTGAGGGAAATTTGAATTACATATTGTTATGGCCCTGTATTTTTAGGATAAATTGAAAATTATATGTTGAATTGTGTAGAATATATATATATATATATATATATATATATATATATATATATATATATATATATATATATATATATATATATATATATATATATAAACTTAGAAAAAGTAAAAAACATGCTTGTTAGTCAAAATGCAACATTACAGATAAATTAAGTATGTTTAAACAAATTAAATGCATTGTATAAACGAGATTAATTAATACTAATAAAGTTATTTTGGACACGATTTTTTGTCGTTATGTAATAAAAAGTGTGCAAAATCTAACGATGTGATCTAACCTGCCTGAATCAACGGTGGGCCATCAGGTTCAGAACCCCCCAGCGCCTTCAACGATTAACCACTGGGGGGGTTCCGAAAAGTGGGTTTTCCTTTTCCCACTTTTCACGACGTGGTTCTCTCTCATCCTTTTCAGACCCCCCCCCCCTCGAATTTCTCTCCCGCAAAAAAAGTTATTCTTTAACTATGTTCCCCCCGCTCCATCCCTCTCCTGCCATGTATCCCCTTACCTTCACTCCCCTATTGCCATGTATTATGTCCCGCTAGGCCCCGCTCCCTCTACAATCACATCCTTCCCACTCCTCATCCAACCTAGTCTCGCCACGTGTCCTACATGTTACCCTAATCAACGGATCTGCTCCATTAATGTTTAAAACCCAAACGGTAAGCCATTCTAGTATAATTCGACATTGTCACATTTTGGTGGTCCCTCCTGCGCACTGTTCTAAAGTGTTAGAGAAGGAAAATTTTTCACAGTGAACTATTCAGCAGTTGAACCTGTCATCACGACCCTAATAAGAAAAACCAGAACCTGTACAATGTCCAGTCATCAAGCTCACTTGTCACAACCCCAATTATTGAGCCACCAACCTTCAGTTTCTCTAATTCCCAGGTAATTGCAGCAGTTCTATTCTTTTATTTTTCATCATGGCCCCTAAAGGAAAATCTGAGAAAACAAATGATAATCCCATGCTACCTCCTATCATAGACATAGACCACCTACCCTTGGTAGATCAAGAATATAAAATTCTTGAAACCAGTTGTGAGTTTGATCTTTATGAACTTCACAATTGGTTAAAACAAAACTTCCTTGATCATGGTGCTGAGTTGTGTTTGTGTGACTCCTTCCTACCCCAATTCATATCTCCCCAAACCAAACACTTTCCTGAGTTTGTGGCATGGTTCCATTTTAGATATATTCCTAGTTAGAGGAAAATTGTATTCCAGAATGGTGACATTATCTTCACCATAAACCCTGAGTCAGTAAATCAAATGTTACATATTCAAAATAATGACTCTCTGAAACCATTTTCAGAAGATTCCCTCATGGATCTCTACAAGAACCTTACCTTCTCTAACATGGCCATAAATTTTGAGGTTTTCTTACCTGAGGATGCCCAATTACCTAAGAAAAGTCCTCTTTATCCATCCTACATTTTCCCTGAAATGATAAAGCAAATCATCTCCATAGTTTCTTGTTTACTAGGCTATAAATCCGATCAGTGGGTTGATGAAGCCATCATGGGATTTTTTTCAAGTTTCTCGAAGGATAAAAAGCCATCAATTATCTTCAACTACCATGAGTTATTAAAAAATTCCATTCATGAACAATTCCTAAAGTTTTCCACAAAAGGGAGCTTCAAGTATGCTTCAGTTTTAGTGTATTTAATTTAATTCCATCAAGAAAACTGGTTTAAGTTTACATTACAAAACTTGAATGAGAAAGGAGATGCCAAATCTATAATTCATTGGACTTCATTGGTAAGGGATCATACCAATGAATTTACCTACAATGACTATGTTGACCAATTCTTATATACAAATTCTTGCCTATTGAATATTGATGTTGAACCAAGGATAGGGTTAGAGATAAAGAGATTTTTGCATCTCAGTGAGCAGACTAAGACAGGTGACTTGTACCTATACCAAAAATACACAAAAATCGTAGTGTATGGAAGTGAACTAGCTCCATACAGACTACCTAATATTGTCCCTATGAGGATCTTTTCATTAGAGTATATTCGACATATGATTAATATGGATGATATACATTTTGTTGCAACAAAGAAGAAGTACCAATTTAAAATCAAAACACAGGTTTGACCCTTTAATTGCAACACTAGGGCAGTAGGAAAGGAAGTTGATTTTCTCCTAAAGAAAATGATTTTCAAACTCAGCTCCACCTCATCATATGACCCCTTCGACATCCTTTCAAAACTCAGAGTAGAACAAAATACTACTCCTTATACTCACACTCCAAGGCCTGAGATAGAAAAGTTTATGAATCAAGGTATTGGGAGGAGAATACTTTACAGGAAGCAGAAGAGCAGGTAATATCTACAACGATTTCACATACTCCATAACCAAAAGAGAAACAGGACAAGAGGTCAAGGGAAGATGTTTCCCCTTCAATCACAAATATTTGAGCGAAATAATTCCAAATATATAAGAAGCATAAGACCAATCCAGAATCATATTTTCTGCATGAAGATGATGTATAGTCTACTATAGATCTAACAGGTGCTTGTACTTCTGTTTTCCCAAGAACTGAATAATTTTTTAAAGGATCTCCATCCTCCTCGGTTTCCCAAGAGCCTCTAGACAAATCTCAGATAGCAGAATTGGTTCATGACCAGGTTGAACCAAACATATTTGCCAAGTACAAAGAGATTAAGAAGAAAAATGAGATGCTCAGGCTACCACCTAATCCGAATTTTGGAAATAGACAACAACCTCACATCATAGGCTTCTCACTTCCTTTTACATAGAGAAAGGACAGATGCATATTGATTTCCTCCAAGCAGTAGTTCCTTTTCCCAAAACTGCAGATGACTACAAGAAGTCTATCTTTTCCTTCAATGATGATTAGATTCATCCCATTAATAAAATGGACATGCACAAACAAACAGACGAGATTCTATATTGAACTTTGACAAACAATGCAATGATAGTTTTCAAATTGCAAACTTTTGTCAACAACATCCAGTCTCAGTTAAAAATTGAGAAGATATCCTCTTTGGCTAAAGACACAAAAATTAAATCTTTAGAGGATCTAGTGATAAAAATTGGATATGATCCTAAAGATGTAAAGGATGTTGAATAAATTATTAAAAGAAAGAATGCAGACATTACAACATTAAGGAAACAACTCAAACTTCCATCTACTGAAGATCCTCAAGCAAAAGAAGTTGGACACTTAGAGAAAAGAAAAATAAGAAATGTTCAAGGTCATAATTGAAAAAAATGGTCAAATTAAACAAATCGAGATTGAGATAGAGAAGTTGTTAAAGGAAAATGAACAATCCTCTTAGCTAATGGTCATTCCACTCACAGTAGTTCATATTCCAGGTACAGTTCCCATTGCAGGTACATTGACAGCAGAAGAATCCACTTCAGCGACCATCACAATAGGGGTCTAGTCTAAAGATGCATTAGGATAATTAATCAAGGCCATGGAAGACCTATCCATCAGAGGGAAAGATATTGAAAAGCTGAAAGCTTAGCTAAAAGACATTCAGGAACAAATGTTAAAAATTGACAATACATATGCAGTTGAGCTTCAAAAGAGTCACAAAATGACCCAGAGAATTGAATAGTTAGAGAATGAGTCTGTTATGGCTCAAACACTTGCACAAGCTAAGGAGAACATATGGGTCGAAATAAATGAAGCTATCACTAAAATATGGCCCTCTATTGAGATATTTTTTTAGCGGGAAGAACTAGTACAAAGATCAAAGGAGATCGTTGAAAAGGTAAAAGATAGTTTGGGACAGAAGCTAGGTGAAGCCAATACATTGATAAAGGTTTTAAATTCAAAAAATAAGGATGAACTAGAGGAATTTGAGATTGCAGACAAGACATAAATCATCCTTGAATTCAAAAGAGTCCTTAGCAAAAAAAAATTGATGTTTCAATTAGAAATAAATGCCATAACTTGAGGCCAACATCCTTAAATTTCATAGAAATTCAATGTGTTGCATCAAAATGGGTTTCCAGGATTAAAAATAAGTGGAGTCAAGTTAGTTTAATTGATAGATTATGAGCATAAGTTATACATCATAGCAAAGGACGAGCCAAAGTTTTTAACCATCAAAGAAGCCATCACAAGGAAATCTTTCATAGAGGCTTTGAAATTCGACCTGCTCAATAAACACGAAATAAAAAATATTGAAGTCCAACAAGAAATTGCAGCACACACACTAGTTTGGGACCAAGAGGTCCTAGCGATACATTAGTGTGAAGACCAATTTAATTAATTAAATTGGTGCAGTGTATAATTTAATTTTCCCTTAATTAAATTTGACAATAAAATGTAATCTTATCTCATGATCACTTGTAACAATTAACTGAGTGTGATAAAATCAGTTAGCTCATGAATTTCAACTTGAGGGTGGTTGGTGAGGCATGCAGAGTAATTATCTTAGTTATGGAGTTCTAATTTCAGTTGTTGCATTAGTTTAATGCATGTGTAATCAGTTAACTCAGTTTTTTGAGTTAGAGTCAATTGAACTAGTTGTATCTGTTTGTTGCACTAGTGAGAGATCAAGTGAATTAAATATTATTTAATTCACAATCAATGATTTGACATGCAACTGATGATTTACTATTAATAATTGCATGCATGTCAGTTCCAGTGGAGACCTAGTTGAGACTAAGGTGAAAGGGATGTTAACTATCAGCTGTGTGATTAGTAGGTTGCCTGCATGCAACCAAACATCCATCGAATTTCTCCCATGATCCTTGCGTAGTTTTGGAAGGCCAAATTTCCTAAAGAATAGGGATTGCGTTCACTAGGAACTACGCAAGAAAGGAAGTCTGTTTAGAGGCTTGGAATTGGCTAAGTGTTGGTCGATTTTGTTTGGGATAGTGTGAGATAGTTGTGACAGTGCAAGAGACTCTTGTGAGAAGAGTACATTGTAATTGTTTCATGTTTCCATGGTGAATATACAATAGAATATAGAGGGGTTTTGAGTAGCAAGCGTTCCCCAAGAAATTATCTGTGTCGTGGTTTGAATTGTTTCTTTCTTTGCTTAATGTGATTTGCGATTGTGTTTAATTTCCACAATTGATTTGTAGAAGGATTCAATATCTAGCTTTGGCACACTGGTAGATAGGATTGAATCCATTGATATACATATGTTTGTATAATTTCTACAAAAAAAAAATGTTCTTAATCAAACCCACTTTCCAGAAATATACCGAGGTGGATGAAACTTACAAGAAGTTAGTTAAATTCTTATATGTATTGTTTAAAGAAAATTAGGGGCTAAATTTGTTTAATTACACTCTAATTTGGCTTATAAACAATATCTGTGTTTTCAAACTTAAATTAAGTATAGAATTCATTTTTAAATGCTCTATGTTTAATTGAATCTAAATCTTTTCCTCTAATTCACTCGAAAGTTCCAATATTCTTCTTACCTTTCCTTGCTACAATTCATCTGTTATTTCTGCACTTGATTTTTTTAAGGTTTATTACTACATTTTCCAATGGCTTATTCTTGAACCAAATATTTCAAAAATCAAACTCTAAACTCAATAAATAGCCTAATATCTTTAATCAACAAATCTAAATCATAAAGAGAGATCCCTCTCTGAAGTTGGAAGGGATATATCACAGCTTTACAAGTGTTTTTGTGGTTACCTCTGCAATTTCCTCCAAACATAGGAGAATTACAAAGTGCTAACATAGTGGTGACCATACTAGGGAATGAAAGGTTTCATCTTCCCTTGGAAAAAATATCAAGTTTCAGATCTGATTTCTAATGGTGGATAGAAGTCATACAAAGGAAGGTTGAATGTTTCACCTGGCGACTCCATGTTCAAGAATCCAAAGCTCAAATCTTTAGGAGTCCCCTATGTCACTGTTCAGGCCCACTTATTATTGTTGGTACTTCCTTATTGTTATTATTTTACCCTTGTAACACCATTTTGTTATTATTGTGCCCTTAAATTATTATTGTTAGGTCGGCTAGGATTACATTGTGGCCCACTAGGATTACATTATGGCCCCATGGACTCCTATATATAGAAAGGAGGTTTTGTAAATTGTATCATCCAAGAATTGTTCATTTTATGTAATGTATTGGAGGTTTCCCCCTCGAAGTGGCTCATTTCTAAGGCGTTGATATCTCTTTTCTTCTATTTTTGGAGCTGGTTACACAACATTTGGTATCAGAGCTTTGGATTCTAGGGTTTCGCTGCTCCAAACAGGTCATCGTGGCATTTTTGCTATAACATTTTTTCTACAAAGTTTCAAAAGCTTAAATTTTTAGGGTGTGAATCCGAAATCTTGAGGAATATTGTCTAAAAATTTCAGAGCTTGGTTCGTATTATTTTTGGAGATATGATCTGTGGAAGTTAGGTCTTTTTTCAGGCTCGTAAATAGGTCATTGTGGCATTTGCACTATAAATTTTTTTCTACTAAGGTTCAGAATCTGAAATTTTTAGGGTGTGAAGCTGAAATCCTGAGGAAACACGTCAAAAAATTTCAGAGCTTGGTTCGCAATATTTTTGGAGATATGATCTGTGGAAGGTAGTGCTTTTTCAGGCTCCCGAATTTCATCCCAAAGAGGTGATCGTGGGAAAATATTCATAACTCTCTCTCTGAGCATCGGATTGGAGTGCCGTAAAAAGTGGTCGCAAGTACACGGACTATTGTTTCTTGGTTATCAATTTTAGATCCGAAGGATGAAACAGTGACACGTGGAAAGTCGTACAAGTTCGCTCTACTCAACCAATCCAAAATTGGGTAATTGTGCGAGATTGGACATAACTTTGTCTTGAAGAATCCAAATTAGATCAGACCTGTGGCATTTGAAAGAAGTGTTAGAGGGATACTACAGGGCTGAATTTCATATATTGAGGATTTTCAATTACAGAGATAATTCAATTTCAATACCGAGCTCCTCAAAGCAAGTAAAAGGTGTGTATTTTTTTTTTTTTTCTTCCGAATTGCATAAGTCTTGAAGAATCAAGTTGAATTGATTCCAAGGGCATATTGTAGAATAGATATCAATATTGGATTCTAAAATGGCCCCTAAAAATAATTCAACACCCATCAAGCCTTTAGAAGGCTCTACTATGACTCATGAAGACGAAGAATGGCAACATGACATATCAAAATTACGAGAGCAAGTGCGACAAATTTCGCTCTCGCAAAGAACAACAAAAACTGAAATAGAAGTTTTGAAGAAAGGCGTGGAAGATAAGATGAATGGTTTGGAAGCTAAGATGGATGGCATGGAAGTGGGCATGGAAGCTAAGATGGATGACATGGAAGCTAAGATCGATGAAAAAATGAAAGACAACATGGAAAACATGAAGAAAGATCTAAAAGTAGACATCGAAAGTTTGGGAAAGTTGATACAAGAAATGTTTCCTAATGGTGAAAAGATAGTAGAGGAAACTCATGATGAGAAAAAAATAAATGTTAATCGTGATTTCATAAACTCTAATGTTTGCGGGAAGAACCACCATATTCCAAAAATGGATATGAGGAAGTTTGATGGAAAGGATCCTGTAACATGGATACTACGGATGGAGCAATATTTTGATCTCCATAATGTGCAAAACACACAAAAGGTACGCATTGCAACTTTACATTTAGAACAAAATACATTTGTATGGTATCGATGGCTTTGCTCACGTAAAAAAATTGTCACTTGGTCAATTTTTACGGAGGAAATGATAGCACATTATGAGGATACAAAGAGCAACACCTTCTTTACCCAATTGATAAATCTCAAACAAAAGGGTTTAGTGGGGCAGCACATTGAGGACTTCCAAAAAATTGAATATAAGGGTAACTGATCTTACAGAGGAACACAGGATTGATCTCTTCCTAGGCACTTTAAAGGATAACATCCAACATGAAGTTCGCGTTTTGGAACCTGATTCATTGGAGAAGGCATTCAGGTTGGCAAGAAAAGTTGAATGTAAAATTATGGCGACAAGGAAGCCTACCACTCAGTTCTATAAAGAAGGAAGTGTTGCTACGCCTAGATTTCCACAACCTACAAGGTTGACACCACAACAATTGGAAGAAAAAAGAGCAAAAGGGCTTTGCTACAGTTGTGATAGAAAATACACTAAAGGTCATAAGTGTGCTGAGAAGAAATTATTTTACATAGATTGTGAAGAGGAAGAAGAAAACGAACAAGAAGAGGATATACACCAGGAACCAGCCCCAGAAGAGGAAGAAATGAATCCAACCATATCGTGTAATGCACTGGCAGGAATTACCACTCCTCAAACTCTCAAGATAAAAGGAAAAATCAAGAAGAGAAAGGTAATAGTGTTGATTGATTCAGGTGGCACCCATAATTTTATTCATTGTAAGGTAGCCAAGGAATTAAATTGTTTCCTATACCCAGCACCAGAATGTCAAGTGATGGTTGCAAATGGAGGAACTATAAATTGCTCTAGAAAATGCCATAATATCAAGCTAACCATGGGGGAATATGTGTTGAATAGTCCAATGCTTTCCATTCCTATGGGAGGTGCTGATGTTGTACTAGGAGTACAATGGTTACAATCTTTGGGGACGGTAGCTTTTAATTTTCAAGAACTTTTCTTGAAATTTTTTTCAGAAGGAAAGGAAGTCGAATTACGAGGTATTGCAGGGCAGCCAGGAAGGATAATAAGCTCTAATGTCATGACAAAGCTTCTAAAGAAAGAACAATGAGGTGTAATTGCACAATTATGTTCATTAGAAGTTCCAACATCAAAATCATCTATTTCTGCAGATCTCCAACAAGTCTTGGACAATCATTCCAAGGTGTTTGAAACTCCCAAAGGACTCCCACCTATTCGTGGTCATGATCATGCTATTCATTTGATTCCAGGAAGTGTTCCTCCAAACATCAGGCCTTATAGATATCCTTACTTCCAAAAGAGCGAAATTGAACGTATGATTGGAGAAATGTTAGAGGCGGGTATAATTCAACCCAGTCAAAGTTCTTTCTCTGCTCCTGTAGTATTGGTACACAAGAAGGATGGATCATGGCGAATGTGTCCGGATTATAGGGAGCTCAATAAGCTCACCATTAAGGACAAATTTCCCATTCCTGTGATTGATGAATTATTGGATGAATTACATGGAGCAATTTATTTTACCAAGTTGGATCTTCGTTCAGGATATCATCAAATTAGAATGAAGACTGAAGATATTCCAAAAACAACATTTGAACTCATGAGGGTCATTATGAATTTTTGGTCATGCCTTTTTGGCCTTACCAATGCACCTTCTACATTTCAAGGGTTGATGAATTCCATTTTCAAACCCTTCCTTAGAAAATTTGTGCTAGTATTTTTTGATGATATACTAATCTACAGCAGGTCTTGGAAGGATCATATTGAACATGTTGACAGGGTGCTCAAACTATTGCAAGAGAAACAATTATATGCAAAAAAATCCAAATGTTTCTTTGGAGTACAAGAGGTGGAATATCTGGGTCATATTGTATCTCACGAGGGTGTTAAAGTAGACCCTAACAAATTAAAGCCATTAAGGAATGGAAAGTCCCCACAACCATAAAGAAGTTGCGAGGATTTCTCGGGTTAACAGGGTATTATCGCAAGTTTGTTAAGAATTATGGGAGAATAGCAGCACCTCTAACAACATTATTGAAAAAAGATGCATTTTCATGGACTCCTGAAGCAACTAAGGCCTTTGAACGTCTTAAAGAGGCAATGTGCCTAGCACCGGTCTTAGCTACACCAGACTTCACAAAAACCTTTATTGTGGAATGTGATGCCTCAGGAAATGGAATTGGTGCAGTTTTAATGCAGGAAGGAAGACCCATTGCCTTTGAAAGTCGTCCAATCAAAGGAAAGTATTTACAGAAACCTATTTATGAGAAGGAAATGTTAGCAATACTACATGCACTAAAGAAATGGCGAACTTACCTAATGGGAAGACACTTCAAGGTAAAAACTGATCATGATAGTCTTAAACACTTTTGGAACAAAGACTATCTTCAGAAGAGCAGCAAAAATGGGTCACAAAGATGTTGGGTTATGACTTTGAAATAATCTACAAAAAAGAAAAGCTTAATGTTGTTGCAGATGCACTCTCAAGAAAGAATGAAGAGGTGGAAGCATTGCTTTGTGCCATTTCTATTATCCAACCAGATTGGATAACCGAAGCAAGAGATGAATGGAAGAAGGAAAAGAATGTATGGACACTCATTCAAAATTTGCAGCAAGATCCTAGTACATCTGATACATTTAGTTGGAAAAATGATTCCTTATGGTACAAAGATCGCTTATATCTTTGTAAGAATTCCCAACTAAAACAAAAGATTCTTCTGGAATTGCACACTTCTCCTTTAGGAGGACACTAAGGATTTTTAAAAACTTACCACAGGGTGAAGAAAGAATTTTTTTGGGATGGCCTTAAATCTGATATTGGAAAGTTTGTGGCGGAATGTTTGGTTTGCCAGCAGAATAAAGTGGAAACAATTAAGACCCCAGGACTTCTACAACCTTTATCCATTCCAAGTCAACGTTGGGAGGAGATTTCAATGGATTTTATCACAGGTTTACCTAAGTCCGAAGGAAAGAGTGTCGTCATGGTGGTAGTTGATAGACTTACCAAGTATGCACACTTTTGTGCATTATCTCATCCATTTAAAGCAAGTACAGTTGCTACTACATTTATGGACAGAATTCAAAAGCTACTTGGAAGCCCAAGGGTTATTGTGAGCGACAGAGATCCCATTTTTACTGGAAATTTTTGGACGGAGTTATTTTCTTGTTTGGGTACTCAATTAGCTCATAGCTCATCTTATCATCCTCAATCTGATGGTCAAACTGAGATAGTAAATAAATGTTTGGAGGGATATCTTCGTTGTTTTGTATCTGATAAACAAACACAATGGGTCAAGTGGTTACCTCTTGCTGAATGGTGGTATAACACTTCCTTCCATACTGCAGCAAAAATGACCCCATTTATGGCACTTTATGGATATCATCCACCATCCATCACATCATCTTTAAGAGAAAATTCTAAGGTTCAAGCGGTGGAAGATCACATCGAGCATCAACAAGAAGTTCTCCAACTCTTAAAGGATAACCTGAATTTGGCACAAAATCGTATGAAACAACAGGCAGATCAACATTGCAGCGAGAGAAGTTTTGATGTAGGAGATTGGGTATTTTTACGGCTACAACCATGCAAAAAAATGTTCCCCAATCAATCTAAGAAGGATAATAAATTATCGCCAAAGTACTATGGTCCTTACAAGGTGTTGCAAAAGATTGGTACCATGGCATACAAATTGGAGCTTCCTGCTTCTTCGCGAGTACATCCAGTTTTCCATGTTTCATGCTTAAAGAAGGTTATAGGAGAAAATCTTCCAGTTCAAACAATATTGCCAGAACTTGATGAGGAAGGAAAAATCATATTGGAACCAGAAGCGGTCATGGAAACAAGAACTCGACGACTACGGAATCGATCAATTTCAGAGTATCTCATCAAGTGGAAGAACTTACCCACTGAAGATTCTACATGGGAGGATGAGAATTTTATACAAAAGCACCTAGAGCTACTCAAGCATTGAGGACAACACTTTTTTGAAGGAGAGGGCCATGTTAGGTCCCTATATTACTAGTATAGTCCCTTATTATTGTTAGCGTAACCCCCTTATTGTTGTTATTGTACCCTTGTAACTCCCATATTTTTATTATTGTGCCCTTAAATTATTATTGTTAGGTTAGCTAGGATTACATTGTGGCCCACTAGGATTACATTATGGCCCCATGGACTCCTATATATAGAAAGGAGGTTTTGTAAATTGTATCGTCCAAGAATTGTTCATTTATGTAATGTATTAGAGGTTGCCCCCTCGAAGTGGCTTATTTCTAAGGCGTTGATATCTCTTTTCTTCTATTTTTGGCGTTGGTTACACAACATTTCATGAATTATTGTTGGTTGTTTTTGAAATGAGTTCAAGGGTGGAATAAAGGTATGCTCCTATGGATAGATCTAGTATCCTTGGCTTTCCACAATGCATGCCTTACATAGATTGGGAATCATATTTTCCAGAGTTCAAAGACGAGAAAGGTAATAATGTTTATTTACATCTTATTAAATTCCATATGCATTTACATAGGCTTAAGGTTGAATGTTATGAAGATTGTCTTATGAAGATGTTCATGCTTACTTTGGAAGGAAATGCAAGGTCTTGGTATGAAAATTTCCCAGCTGCTGGTATATGTTCTTTAAAGTATTTTCATATTGTATTTTTTGATAAATACAAAGAAGATTATCCATCTTTTTTGCTGGTTCAAAACTGTTGTGATCATTTTGAATGTTTTATTCAATATCTGGAAGGTTACTATGAATATGATCAGTTCATGGATGAAGAAATTATGGAAGCTTTGTATGAAAACCATTTTCTTCATTAAAAATAAAGGTTAGAGGATACTGGTCATGTTATTCAAGAAAATTTTCAGCATGTTGTAGATTATTCTTTGGCTGAAGATGAAAGAGAACTAAAATTTAATGATGACAGTCAAGTTCTATCCCCTGAAATAAATGAAAATTTGGAGCAGCCTTGCAAGTTTTTATGTGATCATGATATGGATGATGATATTTAGGATATTGATGTGGAAACTCATGTTTTATCCCTTGGGTCTAATGAAAATTTTAATATTTTAAAAAACCAACATATGTATGAGGATTGTCATCTGAGTTTTTCTTCAGAATTTTCATTTCAAAAAGAAGCTTGTCAAGTTCAAATTTTTGAAGTTGTATGTATGGAAAATTTATATAGTAAGCCTACATATGAAAATATGCAAATGAAGTCACATGAGGATAAGCATAATATCCAAAAATTCTTCCAATCAACTCTTCAATACAATATAGTTTTATCATTGAGTTCCAAGGAGATGCTAAAAAAGAGGAAGTTGTTTTAGATCCTTCAGATGATGAACACTATATTTATAATATTACATCCCTTGAAAACACAATGCCAAAAACTTCAAAAAATCACAAAGACATTTTTATTGAAGCATATGAGAAGTCATTTTTAGGTGTACAATATTAGTTGTCCTATTTGAATTTTTTCATCAACATCCAAAGTTTATCTTTGTAATGATATGAATAAAGATTTTATTAAAAAAATTGGTGTTTTTCATCTTGATAATAATCATGAGTTTTCTAGTGAAACTTTTGCAAGAATTGAACAATGAAGGGAAATTCTCCGTTAAAATTGAGAATCCTTTGGAAAACCTATTGGAATCTTCAACAAAACTGAATTTTGTGTTGGTTATGGATTATGAAGAGGGTTTTAGTGGGAAGTTTGAGTTGCCATTTTTATGCAGGTAATTCCTCTCTTCAGACAGAGACGATCCCTCTAGCCCTAGAGTGGGTCTAGTAACAAAGGGACAAGCTAAAGTGTAGGTTCCTAATTAATGAATGAAAGAGACAAGGTAGATCGGCCTACTCGGAGTCCAACGTTGTCGTCGTTGTAGTGGTGGTGGCCTCTTGATCTCTGTCTTGACAGGTCACGATCCTTCCACAACGATGCTTGGATACCTACACGAAGATCAAAAAACAAGAGCAGCATACGAAACAATGATCTCATTCATAATTACTAACCAGTCAAGGAGGGTTAAGCACATTGCATCAAATAAAACACATCAATGCAAGATGGGAACCAGACAATAGTCATATATATGTATTAATAGAAGAAAGAGTTACAACTGGAGCCTTGACGTCACAGCCTCCTTCGACAGGGTTTAGTCGAAGCACGTCTCGATGAATCATTGGGGAATTCGGACGGGATGAAGACACAAGTCTAAGCTCTCTCAATGAGGGTCTATTTCGTTCTATATTTTCTGAAAAAATGTACAGGAATCTCTTCAGCGTTTCAGCTATAATATGTTCAATTCAACTATCCTTTCTGCTAGCTTATCAATGGAAGATGGCTATATTTATAGAGGAGAGGAGGAGGTTGGGATCCCTACAATAGTGGAAGGGAGGCCTTATCCCTTGGGAGGTTTCCCCAAAAGGTGAAAACAAGAGGCCAAAGGAGGGAGGGCGTGGTTATTCAGTCGAACCACTCCAGATGACTCGCCCACGAAGTTGTTATGATGGAAACTTCACCTCTGTTTAAAAAAAACATTCCATAAACAGGTTGGCGCAGGTAGCTCACTGGGACAGAGCACCAATGGGCGCGGGGCCCAGTGTTAATTTCCAATCGGCTCAAGGGCATAACGGTCTACTAGCGCCAAGGTAAAAACATGTGTTTCTGATGGTCTGTTCAGGAAATTGTCAACAAAAGGAATATTGTCCTCATGGAAAGGGATGCAATGATGGTCTTTGCAAGGCATGACACTTTATTTTGGTCATAGAAATGAGCCTCCAATGTGCGGGATGGGAATTGCAGGGACAGTGACAAAATGCTGTGTAATAGCCATTTTTTGAGTTTATTTTTCTGCCTAGAGGAGTGGAATGCAAGCTTCAGTTAAGTAGTCATTTTCTTGACTGGTTGCATTGGGAGTTTGTTATTACTTGATATTACAGTCATTTCAGGAGATTAGACTGAGTAGGTGTGATGAATAAGCTCCACTCTTTGAGCATTATTTTCAGTTTCAATTTGTAACAGAGTTTTCAGTTTTTAGTATACAGTTCAGATTTCAGTTTGAAGAATGGATTTGATTTAGTTTGAGGATTAGAACATATCATCAATTGGTTTTCAGTTGGAGTGGTTTCATGGCAGATCATGTTGCAGGCTTGGGATCAACCTAATGGATCAGGCTACTAGTCTATAGTGTACTTGGCACCTCACAGGGAGGATGCCATCCCCATTGGAGCTATTGTTAGGGTCCTATATGTTATAAATGATGTATAAACTTAGAAAAAGTCAAAAATATGCTTTCTAGTCAAAATTCCACATTAGAGATAAATTAAGTATGTTTAAAAAAATTAATTGCATTGTATAAACATGATTAATTAATTGTAATAAAGTTATTTTGGACACAACGTTTTGTCGTTATGGAATAAAAAGTGTGCAAAATCCAACGGCGACAATTTAACCCATCAGAATCAATGGTGGGCCATCGGGTTCAGAACCCCCCATCCCCTCCGACAGTTAACAATGGGGGGGGGGGGGGGGAGTAGGTTTTCCTTTTCCCACTTTTCACAACGTGGCACTCCCTCATGCTTTTTTCACCCCACCCCACTTCTCCCCGGCCTAAAATAATTTACTACCCCACCACCCCCTCCGAAATCCACTATTTCTCTCCCGCCAAAAAGAATTAACCATTAAATCTATCCCCCTGGCTCCATCCCTCTCCTGACACATTTCCCCTTACCTTCACTTCCCTATTTCCACATATTACTCCCTCTACTGTTACATCCTTCCCACTACTCATCCAACCTAGTCCCTCCAGGTGGCCTACTCGTTACCCTAATCAACGGATCCGCTTCATTAATGTTTAAAACCCCAAAGGTAATCCATTCCTGTATAAATCGACCATTTTCCCGTTCTATTGGGCCTTCATGTGTACTGTTATAAAGTCTTGAGAAGGAAAAATTGTCACAGTGAACTAGTCAACAGTTGAACCTATCATCACAACCCCAATCAACAAAACCAGAACATGTACAACATCCAGTCATCAAGCTCACTTGTCACAACCCCAATTATCGTGCCACCAACCTTCAGTTGATCTAATTCCCGAGTAATTGCAACAATTTTGTTCTTTTTTTTTCATCATGGCCCCTAAAGGAAAACCTAAGAAAACAAATGGAAATCCCATGCTACCTCCTGTCATAGACCTAGACCACCTACCCTTGGTAGAGTAGGAATATAAAATTATTGAAACCCATTGTGATTTTGATCTTTATGAACTTCACAACTGGTTAAAATAAAACTTCCTTTATCACAGTGATGAATTTGTTTTGTGGGACTCCTTCCTACCCCAATTCATCTTTCCCCAAACGCATCACTTTCCTTAGTTTGTGGCAGGTGCCATTTTATATATATTCCTTGTCAAAGGGAAATTTTACCCCATAATGGTGACATTATTTTCACCATAACACCTGAGTCAATATATCAAATGTTACAAATTCCAAATAATGACTCTCTGAAACCATTCTCCGAAGAGCCCCTCGTGGATCTCTACAAGAACCTTACCTTCCCTAATAGAGCCAATTTTTTTTAGATTTTATTACCTAAGGATGCCCAATTACCTAAGAAAAGTCCTCTTTACCCATCCTCCATGTTCCCTGAAATGACAAAGAAAATGATCTCCATAGTTTCTTGTTTACTAGGCTATAAATCCGATCATTGGGTTGATGAAGCCATCATGGGATTTTTGTCAATTTTATCAAAGGATAAAAATTGCTCAATTATATTCAACTACAGTGAGTTCTTAGAAAATTCAATTCATGGAAAATTCCTAAATTTTTCCAATGAAGGGAGCTTCAAGTATGCTTCAGTTTTAGTGTATTTATTTTTATTCCATCAGGCAGACCGATTTCAGTTTACATTGAAAAAATTGAATGAGCACGGAGATGCCCAATTTGTAATTCACTGGAATTCCTTGGTAAGGGAACATACCAATTAATTTACCTACAGTGACTATGTTGACCAATTCTTATATGCAACTTCCTGCCTATTGAATATGATGTTTAACCAAGGATAGGGCCAGAGATAAAGATATTTCTGCATCTCAGGGAGCAGACTAAGAAAGGTGACTGGAACCTCTACCAAAACTACACTGAAATTAGAGTGTATGGATGTGAATTTCCTCCATACAAGTTACCTAAGTTTTTCCATATAAGGATATTTTCATTTGATTATACCAGACATATGATTAATATGGATGATCTACATTTTGTTGCAACAAATAAGAATTCCCAATTTAAAATCAAAACACGGGTTGTACACTTTATCTGCAACACCAGGGTAGCAGGAAAGGAAGTTGATTTGCTCCTAAAGAAAATAAAATTCAAACTCAACTTCACCTAGTCATGTGACCCCTTTGGCATCATTTAAAAACTCATAATAGAACAGAAGACTACTACTTATACTCACACTCCAACGCCTAAAATAGAAAAGTTTATGAATCAAGGTCAATGGGAGGAGAATACTTTACAGGAAACAGAAGAGAAGGTAATATCTACAATGATTTCACAGACTCTAGAACCAAAAGAGAATTAGGACAAGAGGTCAAGGCAATATCTTCCCCCTTCAGCCATAGAGATTGGAGAAAAATAATTCCAAATCTATAAGAAGAATCATAAGACCAATCGAGCATCAAATTTTATGCATGAAGATGATGTATAGTCTATTATAGTTCTAACAGGTTCTTGTACTTCTGTTTTCCCAAGAACTAAAGACATTTTTAAAGGATCTCCATCCTTCTTGGTTTCCCAAGAGCCTATAGACACATCTTAGACAACAGAATTGGTTCATGACCAGGCAGAACCAAACATATTTTCCAAGTAAAAAAAGATTAAGAAGAAAAATGAGATGCTCAAGGCTACCACCTATTCCCAATTTTGGAAATAGACATCAACCTCACAACATAGGCTTCTCTCTGCCTTTGACACAGAGATAGGACAGATGCAAATTGCTCTCCTTCAAGCAGGAATTCCTTTTCCCAAAATTGCAGATGACTACAGGAAGTATATCTTTTCCTTTGACGTTGATCAGATTCATCCCATTGATCAAATGGACATGCGAAAACAAACATGTGAGATGCCATATTCAAATTTGAAAAACACTGCAATGATAGCTTCCAAATTGCAAACTTCAGACAACAATATCCAGTCTCAGTTAAAACTTGAGAAGATATCCTCTTTGGGTAAAGACACAAAAATTAAATCTTTGGAGGATCTAGTGATAAAAATGGGATATGATCCTAAATATGTAAATAGTGCTGAAGAAATTCTTAAAAGAAAGAATGCAGACATTGCAACATTAAGGAAGCAACTCAAGCTTCCATCCAGTGAAGATCCTCAAGAAAAATAAGTTGGACACTTAGAGAAAGAAAAATAAGATATGTTCAAGATCATCATTAAACAAAATGGTCAAATTAAACAAATGGAGATTGAGATGGAGAAGTTGTTAAAGGAAAATAAATAGTCCTCTCAGCTAACATACATTCCACTCACATCAGTTCCTATTGAAGGTACAGTTCACCTTGTAGGTGTTATGAAACCAACTCCAAAAATAGAAGAAAAAAGATATCAACAACTTAGAAATAGCCACTTCGAGGGGGCAACCTCCAATACATTACATAAATGAAGAATTCTTGGATGATACAATTGACCAAAACCTCCTTCTATATATAGGAGTCCACGGGGTCACAATATAATCCTAGACGACCTAACAATAACAATGTAAGGGCACAATAATAACAATATTAGGGTTACAGGGGTACAACAATAACAATAAGGGGGTTACACTAACAACAATAAGGGAGTATACTAGTAATATAGGGACCAAACATGCCCCTTTCCTTCAAAAAAGTGTTGTCATCAATGCTTGAGTAGCTCTGGATGCTTCTGTATAAAATTATCATCCTCTAATGTAGAATCTTCAATCGATAAGTTCTTCCATTTGATGAGATACTCTGAAATAGATCAACTTCGTAGCTGTCGAGTTCTTGTTTTCGTGACTGATTCAGGTTCCAATATAATTGTTCCTTCCTCATCAAGTTCTGGCAATATTATTTGAATTGGAAGTTTGTCCCCTATAACCTTCTTTAAGCATGAAACATGGAAAACTGGATGCACCCCCGAAGAAGTAGGAAGCTCTAATTTGTATGCCATAGTACCAATATTTCACAACACCTTGTAAGGACCATAGTACTTTGGTGATAATTTATTATCCTTCTTAGCTTGCTTGAGGGACATTTGTTTGTATGGTTGTAGCCATAAAAATACCTAGTCTCCTACATCAAAACTTCTCTCGCTGCAATGTTGATCTACCTGTTGTTTCATTCGATTTTGTGCCAAATTTAGGTTATCCTTTAAAAGTTGGAGAACTTCTTGTTGGTGCTCGATGTGATCTCCCACTGCTTGAACCTTAGAATTTTCTCTTAAATATGATGTGATGGATGGTGGATGATATCCATAAAGTGCCATAAATGGGGTCCTTTTTTTTGCAATATGGAAGGAAGTGTTATACCACCATTCAGCGAGAGGTAACCACTTGACCCATTATGTTTTTTTATCAGATACAAAACAACTAATATATCCTTCCAAACATTTATTCACTATCTCAGTTTGACCATCGGATTGAGGATAATAAGATGAGCTATGAGCTAAATGAGTACCCAAACAGGAAAATAACTTCGTCCAAAAATTTCTAGTAAAAATGGGATCTCTGTCACTCACAATAATCTTTGGGTTTCCACGTAGCTTTTGAATTGTGTCCATAAATGTAGTAGCAATTGTACTTGCCATAAATGGATGAGATAATGCACAAAAATATGCATACTTGGTAAGTCTATCAACTACCACCATGATGACACTCTTTCCTTCAGACTTAGGTAAACCTGTAATAAAATCCATTGAAGTCTCCTCCCAACGTTGACTTGGAATGGATAAAGGTTGTAGAAGACCTCGGGTCTTAATTGTATCAACTTTATTTTGCCGGCAAACCAAACATTCCACCACAAAATTTTGAATATCAGGTTTAAGGCCATCCCAAAAAAATTCTTTCTTCACCCTGTGGTAAGTTTTTGAAAATCCTAAGTGTCCTCCTAAATGAGAAGTGTGCAATTCCAATAGAATCTTTTGTTTTAGTTGGGACTTCTTAAAAATATATAAGTGATATTTGTACCATAAGGAATCATTTTCCAACTAAATGTATCAGATGTACTAGGATCTTGCTGCAAATTTTGAATGAGTGTCCACACTTCTTCGTCCTTCTTCCATTCATGTGCTTGATTTATCAGTACGGTTGGATAATAATTTGCAAAGAAATGCTTCTCTTCATCCTTTCATGAGGTGCATACACCCAACAACATTTAGCTTCCTTTTGTATGGAGTAACCGAAAGTCATAACTTCTAACATCTTTGTGACCCATGTTTTTTGCTCTTCTGAAGATAGTCTTTGTTCAAAAAAGTGTTTAAGACTATCATGATTAGTTTTTTCCTTTAAATGTCTTCCCATTAGGTAAGGTATCCATTTCTTTAGTGCATGTAGTATTACCAAAATTTCCTTCTCATAAATAGCCTTCTGTAAATAATTTCCTTTGATTGAATGACTTTCAAAAGAAATGGGTCTTCCTTATTACATCAAAACAACAACAATTCCATTTCCTATGGCATCACATTCCACAATAAAGGTTTTTGTGAAGTTTGGTGTAGCTAAGACTGGTGCTAGGCACATTGCCTAAAATGTTCATGACCTTGACGAAGTCATAGAAAATAGCTCTTTATTCAATAATGTTGTTTAGAAGATGCGCTGTTCTCCAGCAATTATTAGCAAACTTAAATGTTATGATGTTAACCAAAAGTACCATATCTTCTTTATGGTTGTGGGGACTTCCCATTCCTTAATGGCTTTAATTTTGTTAGGGTCTACCTTAACACCCTCGTGAGATACAATATGACCCAGATATTCCACCTCTTGTACTCCAAAGAAACATTTGGATGTTTTTGCATGTAATTGTTTCTCCTGCAATAGTTTGAGCACCCTGTCAACATGTTGAACATGATCCTTCCAAGACCTGTTGTAGATTAGTATATCATCAAAAAATGCTAGCACAAATTTTCTAAGGAAGGGTTTGAAAATGGAATTCATCAACCCTTGAAATGTAGAAGGTGCATTGGTAAGGCCAAAAGGCATGACCAAAAATTCATAATGACCCTCATGAGTTTGAAATGTTGTTTTTGGAATATCTTCAGTCTTCATTCTAATTTGATGATATCCTAAACGAAGATCCAACTTGTTAAAATAAATTTCTCCATGTAATTCATCCAATAATTCATCAATCACAGGAATGGGAAATTTATCTTTAATAGTGAGCTTATTGAGCTCCCTATAATTCGGACACATGCACCATGATCCATCCTTCTTATGCACCAATACTACTGGAGTAGAGAAAGAACTTTGAATAGGTTGAATTATACATGCCTCTAACATTTCTGCAAACATACGTTCAATTTCACTCTTTTGGACGTAAGGATATCTCTAAGGCCTGATGTTTGGAAGAACACTTCATGGAATCAAATGAATAGCATGATCATGATCACAAATAGTGGGAGTCCTTGGGAGTTTCAAATACCTTGGAATGATTGTCCAAGACTTTTTGGAGATATGGAGAAATAGATGATTTTGATGTTGGAACTTCTAGTGAGAATAATTGTGCAATTACGCCTCATTGTTATTTCTTCAGAAGCTTTGTCATGAAATTAGAGCTTATTACCTTTCTTGGCTTCCCTACGATACCTCTTAATTCTATTTCCTTTCTTTCCAAAAAAACTTTCAAGAAAAGTTCTTGAAAATTAAAAGCTATCGTTCCCAAAGATTGTAACCATTGCACTCTTACTACAACATTAGCACGTCCCATTGGAAGGAAAAGCATTGGACTATTCAATACATATTCCCCCATGGTTAGCTTGATATTATGGAATTTTCCAGAGTAATTTATAGTTCATGCATTTGCAACCATCACTTGACATTCTGGTGCTGGGTATAGTAAACAATTCAATTCCTTGGCTACCTTTCAATGAATAAAATTATGGGTACTACCCGAATCAATGAACACTATTACCTTTTTCTTCTTGATATGTCCTTCTATCCCGAGAGTTTGAGGAGTGGTCATTCCTGCCAATGCATTACATGATATGGTCAGACTCATTTCTTCTTCTTCTAGGGCTAGTTCCTGGTGTATATCCTCTTCTTTTGAAGTTTCTTGTTCATTTTCTTCCTCCTCTTCACAATCAATGTAAAATAATTTCTTCTCAGCACACTTATGACCTTTAGTGTATTTTATATCACAACTATAGCAAAGTCCTTTTTCTCTTTTTTCTTCCAATTGTTGTGGTGTCAACCTTGTAGGTTGTGGAAGTCTAGGAGTAGCAACACTTCCATCTTTATAGATGTGAGTGGCAGGCTTCCTTGTTGCCATAATTTTACATTCAATTTTTCTTGCGAACCTAAATGCCTTGTCCAATGAATCAAGTTCCCAAATTTTAACTTCATGTTGGATGTTATCCTTTAAAGTCCCTATGAAGACATCAATCCTATGTTCATATGGAATATCAATTACCCTTATATTCAATTTTTGGAAGTCCTCAATGTGCTTCACCACTGAACCCTTTTGTTTGAGATTTATCAATTGGCTAAAGAAGGTGTTGCTCTTTGTATCCTCATAATGTGCCATCATTTCCTCCGTAAAAATTGACCAAGTGACAATTTTTTTACGGGAGCAAAGCCATCGATACCATACAAATGTATTTTTTTCTAAATGTAAAGTTCAAATGTGTACCTTTTGTGTGTTTTGCACATTATTGAGATCAAAATATTGCTCCATCTGTAGTATCCATGTTATGGTATCCTTGCCATAAAACTTCCTCATATCCATCTTTGGAATATGGTTGTTCTTCAATCCAAAATTAGAGTTTATGAAATCATGATTAACATTTATTTTTTTCTCATCATGAGTTTCCTCTACTATCTTTCCATCATTAGGAATCATTTCTTGTATTAACCTTGTCATCAAACCTTCCATGTCTGCTTTTAGATAATTCTTCATGTCTTCCATGTTGTCTTTCATTTTTTCATCGATCTTGGCTTCCATGTCATCCATCTTAGCTTCCATGCCATCCATCTTAGCTTCCATGCCATTCTTCAAATCATCCATGTCTTTCTTCAAACCATCCATATTAACTTCCATGCCTTTCTTCAAAGCATCTATTTTATTTTTTGTTTCTCTTTGCGAGAGCGAAATTTGGTGCACTTGCTCTTGTAATTTTGATATGTCATGTTGTGCTTCTTCCTCTTGATGAGTCATAGTAGAGCTTTCTAAAGGCTTGATGGGTGTTGAATTCTTTTTTGGTGGCATTTTAGAACCCAATAATGATATCTATGCTTCAATATGCCCTTGGAATCACATCAAAATGATTTTTTTCACAGAAGACTTATGCAATTCAAAAAAAATTACACACATTTTTCTTACTTTTGGGGAGCTCGATATTGAAACTGAATTATCTCTGTGATTTCAGATCTTTAATATCTCAAATTTGGCCCTATAGTAGCCCTCTGAATCTTCTTTCGAATGCCACAGGTCTGACCTGATTTGGATTCTTCAAGGCAAGTTATGCCCAATCTCCCACAATGACCTAATTATGGAATAGTTAATTAGAGTGAACTTGTACGACGTGCCACATGTCACTGTTTCATCCTTCGGCTCTAAAATTGATAGAAAGGAAACTACAGTATGTGTACTTGAGGTCGCGTTTTACATAATTCCAATCTGACGCTCAAAGAGAGAGTTATGATGATTTTACAACGGTCACTTCTTTGAGATGAAATTTGAGAGCCTGAAAAATCCTTAATTCCACAGATCATATCTCTGAATATATTATGAACCAATATTTGAAAATTTTACATGACATTTCTCAGGATTTTGGCTTCGCTCTGTAAAAATTTCAACTTCTGAAAATTCGTAGAAAAAAATTTATAGTGCAAATTCCACGATGACATGTTTTAGGTTAAATTAGGGAGCTTGAAAAACCTTAACTTACATAGATCATAGCTCCGAAAATGTTTCGAACCAAGATCTGAAATTTTTGCACGACATTCCTCAGGATTTCAGCTTCACTCTGTAAAATTTTTAGCTTATGAACCTTCGTAGAAAAAAAAATTATAGAAAAAATGCCACACTGACCTATTTGGAGCAGCGAAACCCTATAATCCAAAGCTCTGATACCAAATATTATGAAGCCAATTCCAAAAATAGAAGAAAAGAGAGATCAACACCTTAGAAATAGCCACTTCGAAGGGGCAACCTCAAATACATTACATAAATGAACAATTATTGGATGATACAAATGACCAAAACCTCCTTCTATATATAGGAGTCATGGGGTCACAATATAATCCTAGTCGACCTAACAATAATAATGTAAGGGCACAAAAATAACAATATTGGGGTTACAGGGGTACAACAATAACAATAAGGGACTATACTACTAATATAGGGACCTAACAACAGGTACATTTACAACAGAAATATGCAAAAAGGAAGAGACGCATAGAATGGCAGAAACCAATAGAGCTTTTGCACATTTTCGTTAACTCATAAACATGATCGAGATCTACCTATCTATATAGTTGTCCCAGCCGTGTTCGCAACTAGGGGCTTTCAAGGAAGTAAGAATAGGAGAGCACTCATCTTGGGGTGGGCCCTACACCAACACCAATATATTGGAAGAACCCATATAGAAAATAAGCTAATAGTCCATCGTGCAGGCCTCCCGGGATGAAAAAAGGGAGAGAGAGGGGGTAAAAAAGAAATGAAAAAAAGAAGATCTTGGATAATCAAATTGGAAGAGATACAAAGTTATCAATTTCTATGCAATCCATGGACCAAATCCAATTTGATGATATTTTTAATTCAAATCCTTCCGATCTCAATGCATTTCACTGCTCCACCGGAAATTCCCTCTGCCCCTACCGTACTCCAACTTGGTAGTATGAATAAAATGTTGTCGGTATCAATCACTTTTCTTCTATTTTGTCTTCTTCAACATCCACTTCAGCAACCATCACAATAGGGGTACAACTAAAGATGCATCAAGAGAATTAATCAAGGTCATGGAAGACTTGTCCATCAGAGGGCAGGAAATTGAAAATATGAAAGCTTAGCTTAAAAACATTCAGGAACAAAAGTTAAAAATTGACAATACATATGTAGTCAAGCTTCAAAAGAGTCACAGACTGACCTAGAGAATTGAACAACTAGAAAATGAGTCTGTTATGGCTCAAACAATTGCACAATATAGGGAGAACATATGGGTCGAAATAAATGAAGCTATCACTAAAATTTGGCCCTCTATTGTGATAATTTTTTAGCAGGAGGAACTAGTACATAGATCAAATGAGATCGTTGAAAAGGTAAAACGTAGTTTGGGACAGATGCCAAGTGAAGCTAATAAATTGATAAAGGTTCTAAATTCAAAAGCTAAGGATGAACCAGAGGAATTTGAGATTGCAAACAGGACATAAACCATCCTTGAATTCAAAAGTGTCCTTACCAAAAATAATTTGATGTTTCAATTAGAAAATAAATGCCATAACTTGGAGGCCAATATCCAGGAATTTCACAAAAAATTCAATGTGTTGCATCAAATGGGGCTTCCATCGATAAAACGAATTGGATACAAGTTAGTTCAATTGACAGATTATCAACAGAAGTTATACACCATAGAAAAGGACAAGTTATTTTTTTCCACCATCAAAGGAACCATCACAGGGAAAGCTTTCATGGAGGCTTTGAAATTTGACATGCTCATTAAACATGAAATAAAATATTTTTTCTTAATCAAACCAAATTTCCAGAAATATACCAGGGTGGATGAAACTTACAGGAAGTTAGTTAAATTCTCCATCTTAGATGAGAATAGATGGGATAAGTTGTGTCAAATGTTGGAGTAAAAATAAGTTTTACATACTCAAAAACAAAGCAATAGTTTTTCGAGCCTAGTCATCACTAGTAATCCTAGAAGATAGTGCCAACAACTTCAACAGTTTTAATTTTCCTATATTTTTGTACTATTTTTATAAACAATTTTGGAGATATTTTGTAATAAATTTTTATATTTTAAATCAAGACATTTTGTTAATAATTGTATAAATACTTCATAATTCGAAGTATAATGGGTTGGAACTTGTATGAAGAAATAAGGTTTTTTGATGTAAAGTTGTTCACTGAGATAAAAGTGATAATTTTTAGTAATAAAAAAAGTTATTCCAAGGTTCCTTTGTCAAACAAATTGGTGATGTTCTTCTTAATGTGAAATTTTTATTTCTTTGTCTTTCCATGTGTTTTTCTTATCTGTATTGTTTAAAGAAAATTAGGGGTTGAATTTGTTTAATTACACTCTGCTATGGCTTATAAACAATATCTATGTTTTCAAACTGAAAATTAAATATAGAGTTCATTTTTAAATGCTCTATGTTTAATTGAATCTAAATATTTTCCTCCAAGTCACTCCATAAAGCTCCAAAGATCCAATAGTCTGCTTGCCTTGCCCTGCTACACTTCATCTGTTATTTATGCACTTGATTTACTTGAGGTTTATGACTCCATTGCCAAATGGATTATTCTTGAAGTTTCAACCAAATCTTTCAAAAATCAACCTTTGAACTCAATAACTAGACTAATAACTTTAATCAACAAATATAAATAACAAAGAGAGATCGCTCTCTAAAGCTATAAGGGATAGATCCCAGCTTCACAAGTGTTTTTGTGGTTACCTTTGGAATTTCCTCCCAGCCTAGGAAAATTATGGAGTGTTAAAAAATAGCATGGAAGGACAAGATGGAGGCATTGCTTGAGGACAACAGACTGGAGGAATTCATAAAGAGTGATATTCCCGAGCCCGCAACAGCGGATGCTCAACTTCTTGATGCATGGAAGAAGAAGCTAGCAAAGACAAGAAGGATCTTGTTAAAGGGAGTTCGAGATCATATTGTCTCGAGTCTCCATGGGAAGGTGACTACATATGCTATGTGGAAGGCCTTAGCATATCTACTTCAGAATAGCAGTGACCAAAGGAAGTTGGCGCTAAAAGAAAATCTCAGAATGATCAATATTGGGGAGGGCGAGATGATCCAAAAATACTTGACGAAGTTCGCTCAATTTCGAGATGAGATTGGAAGTGTTGGTGTGACAGTAGCCAAGAATTATTTGGTGAGCATAGCTCTTCTAGGCCTTACCAAGAGCTATCATTGTTACCAGGACTCTGTGAATGGGTGGGAGAAGCTATCAAACTAGGATTGTTTGTGGTCCGACTTGGTAATAGAAAAGATAAGGCAGAGCACCAGAGATGGGACCTCTGGCACAACAAAGAAGAATATTTTGCATTGGTCGAAAAGGAAATAAATCCAAGGGAAATAAGTCCCAAGGAGAAGAGGGCAAGAGATAATTGTCCAAGGTCAAGTGTTTTCATTGTCACGAGAAAATGAACCATGTGTCGAAATTTCCACAGAAGGAAAGAAAGAAGGGGCCTACAATTGCAGCAACAAGTGAATCACTAGCTTCAAAGTTCGAGCTTTATTTTACTCTCATTGCATGCATGTCCAACACTATTATGGGATGCATGTGGTATCTAGATAGCGGTGCCTCATTCCATATGAAGGGGAATAAAGATCTCTTCAGCGACTTAGAGGAGAAGGACCTCCAACAGAACATAGAGTTTCAAGATGACGAGAGGTATAATGCAACCGACATAGGTACAATTACCGTTCAATAGGAGAATAGATCCCCTCTTAGACTCAAAGATGTTTTGTATGTTCCAGGACTAAAGAATAATCTTGTCTTCGTAGAACTATTGGAATACCGTGGTTATGATGTCATATTTTGAAAAGGAAAGGTGTTCCTTAGAAACATCACCATGGGATGGGTGAAACATATCGGTGTACGAGTTAAGAACCTGTATTCTCCCAATGTCGAAGATGCATGCAAATATTTGATGAGAAAAGCATAGGTTAGTGAATTGGTGGTTAAGAGGGAGTCTAAATTACCTCTCAGCTTGTAGCCTCAAAAGCAGCCTTAGAAGGTTGTGGAGCAAACACAATTGGAGAAGTAGAGAGGAGACCGAGTGGAGGCGTCCAGTCAAGAAGAGACCTTCAAGAGGGGGGGATTTTGAGCCAGATGGGCAGAGGGAGCACATGCAACCATACCTCCAGGTGAGAGGTGGGGAAATGTGAAGTCATAATCCCAATAGAAGAAGTTTAGGTGGGATCCATTGATATGTCTTATCTCACAGATCAGACTTGGCTATGGGGAGCCCACAATACACAATATTAGGAATGATATGTAGGATTGATGCAGTTAGATGTCAGAAAGACATAAATCAGAGTGACAGTTGTCAGATACTGGAGCATAGATCAAATTTTGTAGCAGTACAAAGAGCATAGATGCAAAATCACTAGTAGCGCAGAGATTTCAGTAGACAGTGCAGTAACCAGTAGCAGTCAGAGACCCTGATGACCAATGCATCATACTGATTCAATATTTTTTCAGGATTTTCAGTTTCAGGAGTTGTAGGAGTAAACAACACTAGAGAAGTGTTGTATGCAGAAAATTCCAAAGGTACAAGATTATGATAGAGTTGAATTATTTTCTTGTTGAGAGGGAGTGTTGAAATTGGCAACAATAAAATTGAAAATGGCATCCAGAAATGGCACCCAAAAATGGTACCATAAGGGACATCTGATTTAATTTTCCCTTAATTAAATTGGAATAAAATTTGTAATTTCATCACATGACAACTTGTATTAGATAACTGAGTTAAGAATACTTATTTAGCTTCATAAATTTAAGTTAGAGTTCAGAGAGGAGGCATGTATACTTCTTCCCTGATTTTAGGGGGTCTAGTTACAGTTATTTGTGAGTTGTAATTAGTTAACTCAATTAATTGAGTTAAAATCAGTTTAACTAGTTCTAACTGAGAGATGAGATAGTGAAAGGTCCAATGAAATAATCTGATTTAATTCACAAGTAGTGATAAATTAGTTAACCAATAATTCACTATAAATAGTTGTTGCATGTCAGTGCTAAGGAAGGCCCAATTGAGTTTTAGGTTAAAGGGGATATAACTACCAGTTGTATAATTAGAAAATTGTATAGGTCATGCATGAGGTCATTAAGAAGACTTGAAGGTATTGCACAATCATTAATTTGTATTTTCCTAATTAATAGGGACTCAATTAGCCCAAGAATGTGTAAGGAAGGCAGGTCAGGCCTAGGCAAGCAAAGGTTAAATATTGGACCAAAATTTCTTAGATCGCAAGCTGGATTCGAGCAGGATCAGAGTGAGACAGTTGGCATAGTGCAGGAGTTTCCAGGAGAGAGAAAATAATTATTTTGTTGCATGATCTTGACTTTATGCAATATACAGATAGCAGGGTTTTTAGTAGTTTCTTTCCCCACATACATCTTGTGTTGTGTGATTGATAATTTATTTCTCTTACTTGTTATGTGATTGTGCGATCGTTTTTTGTTTTCACAAATTGTAGAAGGATTCAATATTTTGTTTTAGTACCTTACACGATCATATTTAATCTCATTGTTAGATTGTCTACAGTTAGGATCGTGTGTATATGTCTTAGAGAAACATGGAAAACATCATGAGCTTTATTGTTAGGAAGAAATGAAAGTCTATATGCTACTGACTTTTTCCTATATAAGATCTCAAATGACCAACAAAAGTGAGGTATTAACTCATATATAATATATCATTATGTAAGTTTCCATCTATATTAATACTTTCTGGGTGGAAAAATTGGACGAACTAGCTTATAGAGTCCATTTTAAAGGCAAGTCCTAGTTTGGATATTTGGGGTCTAGAACCCTCTAGGGATGGTTTTAAGTGTCAAATGGAATCTTTAGGGGTCAAAAAATTTTGAACCCTTGATGTTTTTCTACACACTAATAACTTTCCAATAGTTTTAAAATCACCATAATTGAATATTGTAAGTACAAGTTATGTATCTTGCAAGTTGATCACCATGGTATTAGTAGATACCACATCATTGTCATTACTGATATATGGAGATAGTCACACGTGTACTTTCAAGAAGATTCTAAAATGAAAAAAACCCTAGCATTAATTGAGGGTTGAGACATGCAAAATCCTTATCCTTAGATGGTTATCAAACTATGTTAGCACTGGCCATTGGAAGAGAAGGGGTTCCATCATTTTAGCATTGTACTTGTTCCATAATCGAGTATAACATCTAGGAGTGGGATTTGAGAGCATAAAAAAGGAGGTATAATGTTTTGTAATGTCCATGTAGGCCACAATGTTATAGGAAACTCCATAGTGAGTGCCCCTTTCTTTGTACTTGCATTTCACAACAAAAGAAAAGATAACAGATTAGATTCTTCACCTTCTAACTAGGTTTCTCCTATATTAGGTTTCCAACTATACATATTATGTTCATTTGTGTGGATTGTGTGTTTATTTACTTGTTATTTCATGTTTTTATTTCAATTACTTCATAAATTTTAACACTAAATTATTAATAATAAATATGATATCTAAGTTACTAAACTCCATAATAAAATATTTTAAAATATTCACAACAATTTGCATATCATACTAGTATCAAAGAAATATTCCTTGGATTTTTGTGGTAAGTTGTAATATCTAGGAATTTCTTAAGAAAGAAGTCATTAAACCCTATCCGTGGTTGATGATTGTAGCCATAACAACCATCAAGATGCAATAGAAGAGATATTTGTGATGTTGGAGAGAAAATCATTAATGTACCTTGAAATTTGTACCTCCTCATGGTGGCTCTAGTGAATTTTTTTTAACCTTCTATGGAGGTTGGTGGATCTAAATTAGAAATTGGATCGGATGAGAAATTGGTGTTGAAAAATGTAACTAGTGTCAATCTTCATAATGTATTTAAGTCATGATGTAATGTATTTGTTAAAATAAATAAAAATATTTTTTATTATAAAATAAATTGACTTATTATGGTATGGGTTTCATGCTTGGGTCAATGGTTAATAGGTCAAAGACCCCATTGCAGGCTTCTATGGTTTGTGTTAAGAGTACTTGTCCTAGTCATAACGTAATAGACCCTTCTTGGGCTTCCTGAGTCAAGAAAGAAATTTATTTTAGTGTCAAATAGTTCATTTAGGCCTCCTCCACCAATTCGGACTCAAAGAAGGACAATTCAGCCTCATCAACGGAGTTCGACCTCACATATTCATTATATAAAGGCAACAATTTTACCTCATTTGGAGCACCAACCAAGAAGTTTGATCTGTAGTAGCTGGAAGTAGTAAAAGGGTGTGAAATTCAAGGAAGGAGGAGGAAATACTAGGGAAGGAGAAGGAAGTCTTTGTCAAGCAAAAGAAATCAAATTTTATCTCTCTTTCTCTCACATGTGCGAAGGAGTTGAAGCTTCACGAGGGTTGAAATTGCAGAACTGGAGTTGGGCTGAAATTCTTAAGTAACTAGGCTTAAATTTTGAGGTAGTAAGGCCAAAATTTTGTCTTTGATGCAGTATTGTTGCAGTTTATCTTTGGAGTCTGGAAGGAAAGTTTGAGGGCTGAATTAGTGGAGTGAGAATAGTTTTTTGTTAGGTCTAAGGTCTTGGTCTATCTCAATTTTATTAGTGGAAGAGTTTGACTAGGGTTTCCCCTATAGATGGGTTTTATCCCTGGATGAGTGCCTACATATGGTGTAATTGATATTCATGTTTTGATTTGATGATTGCTTGATGAAAAGAAGATAAAAGAATAACATAAATAAATTTAATAATAATAAAATAATATCACAAATAATTATCAACATAAGATAATCTTTCTTCCTTTCTGATTTTCTAACATTGTATCATAGCTAAGGTGAAGAAGGAGGGAAAAAGGCAGCTTGAAGGTCTATTGAAAGAAGGGATAATAAGGAATGAAAAAAAAAAAATTCATCAAGGAAAGGATCATATGAGAAAAGAGGCCTACTATCTATATCAAGAAACGAAGTCATGACAATGGAGTCTAAAAATAAGCTAGAAGGAACCTCCAACTACAGGGCATGGAAGAAGAGGATAGATCTAATTCTTGTTAAGCATAAAGTTTTAGATTTTGTTCAAGGAACATTTAAGAAACCTAAAGATGGTGCAGGAAAGGAAAAGTATAGGGAAACTGATATATTGGCCATGAATATTATATTATTATATGGAGTAAACTACAGTTTAATCCCCTACATATCCAATATAGGTTATGCACATGAAATGTATGAAGTCCTCTCCAAGTTTTTTATCATCAAGAACATTGCTTAGATAGATAGTATCACGAATGAATTAAGAACAATAAATATGACTAAATATGACACTTTATCATCCTATTTTGTAAGGATCTCTATAATAAGAGATGAAATCCAAGTTATTAATGGAGTTGTACCAGAGAAAGAACTCATGATTGTTGCTCTACTAGGGCTGCAAAAATATTAGAGTTATTTTGCATCAGGAATTAAGAGTTGGAAGGGTACACCAATATTTGAACAAATGTGGAATCCATGCAGTCAAGAATAATCATGCATCTCATTAGTAAATGAAAAAAATGAGAATGAATAAAACAACAGTTCAAATTACTACTCTACTCATCACAAGAAGAAGGGAGTATACAATAAGTTCAAAGGACCAAAGAATAAGGTTGATCTATCAAATTTTTAATGCTACAATTATCACAATATGGGACACTACAAAAGCCAATGACGTGAGAACCCAAGAAAGAAGAAGAGAGAAAGTGAACATGCAAATGTTGTTGATGAAGCTCCACCAAATAAAACAAGACTGCAGAATTTGAAGTCAAAGAATTATTTTCTAAAGTATCTTAGGGATATTATCCATTTCATATCCTTTTACTTTAAGTTTTGTAATATTTTATTTTTATGTTTTGATTTAGAGAGTTTGTAGATCTAATATATCTTGTTATAACACTTTTGGATTGTTTAA
Organism: Pinus albicaulis; assembly: GCA_034641835.2. NCBI lineage: Eukaryota > Viridiplantae > Streptophyta > Pinopsida > Pinales > Pinaceae > Pinus > Pinus albicaulis. The sequence continues at coordinate 1,132,270,367 of CM076580.1, forward strand.
GTTGTAGGTATCCCTCAGAATGACTAGATTAAGAGGGAGCCTTCACCACTCTACCAAAAGATAATTATATCGTTCTATGTTTCATATTTCATATTTGGTTTCCTCTTCACATCAATATTTGTTTGTATTGTATACTAATAGCCTTTTATTTATATTTTCCTTGGTAGAAAAGCTTGCACAATACACAATGATTGTGGAGGAGACTTCAAAGGAAAGACTTGAATCATGAAAGGAGTTATGTTGCAAAGGAATCCCTTCAAGAATTGATGTCCTACAAGTTTTGTTAAAGAACAACTTGATAAATTTCATATATTACAAGATTTGTTGTTAGTATTTCTTCATACAAAAGGTATGATCATTCTTCTTTTGAAATTTTCTTTACATTACTAACATATTTATGTCTAGGGTCTTGAATCGTAAATATTCTTGTTAGGGTGATTAATCATTAGATTTAATATACCCTCGTTATACTATCTCTTGTCATTTGATCATTCTTTTGAAACCCTAACCTTTAGGGCTCAATATTAAACCCTATCATCTTGATGCTAAGGGTATGTCAATGTTAAGGTTTGTTGAAAAATTCTAGAACATATCATTAAATCCTATTCTTTTAAAAGTTTAGGTTTTTGGTAATGTTGTGGTAAAACCCTAGTTCTTTAGGGTTTGTTTTCTAGGTTATATAATGAAACCCTAAATATTCTGGGTTTGATGAATTAGGGTTTATTAACAAAACCCTTGTAATAGTTATAGTAAAATCCTAGGAATGAAAACCTAGGTGTATATTCTTTCGTATGCTCAAAACCCTAGTCTGGTGAAAATTATTGTATATCTAACTTTGATGTATTTATTTTTGTATCTTTGGTTTCCCTAATAGATATTAATATGAGATGCTAATGCATGATAATGAAATCCTAGATATGTATATACGGGCATGCTAACTTGATTGTTGATTAATGAAATATAGGGTTTGTAGCAAAACCCTAATAGAATTTGTTATGATTTCTAACAAATAATATTGAATCCCTATATGTATAATGCTATGATTGGATTGATATCATGATTGAGCTAATAATATCTAAGATTTTATGTCTTGAAGATGGAGTCTATATTTTATGAAAAAAACCCTAGCAAGATGTTGAAGTCTAGTATATAAAATATGTAACCCTTGTTTATTATGAACCTAATTAGCTTTAGGTATTTGATGTCTAAAGCTTGAATGTTTTATGATTCCATTATAATGACATTACTTTGATATAGTTGAATTCGTGATTCTGTATATTTGTATTTGGTTGTACTTGCTATTAAACGTTTTGTAGGTACATAATCTTCAATATGTTAAAGATGTTCATGACAATAATGATTAGCATGATGAAGGAAGCTATAAAATGTTGATGATCAAGATGACCTTGATGCCATGAGAGAGAAATAAAGCCTTGAATGGTTGAAATATCTCCAATACTACAAAATAAGGAATTTTTTAAGTTGAAAGGGATCTTGTATAGAAGAAAAGGTATACCTCCCCTGTTGAGAGGGAGGGAATATTATGACAACCATAGTGAATACCTTGAGGAAAGAATGAAACCAAAGAATGCATGAAAGTACTACATATGGATTTGCAAACAAAAGAGTACTGTGTTAGGAAATTATATATTACAGAGCAATGCAACACATAAAATATGTGGAAAACACAAGCGCACAAAACACATAAAACCATAGAGACACTGATATACGTGGTTCACCCAGTTTAGGCTACGTCCACCCTGAACAACCAGTCCTTCCTTTCTATTATCCAGCAAAATGAAGAGACAGAACCTACAACAGATCCGTTGTAATATCCTCTATTCTCTCTCACAGTCTCCCCAGCTGTTTCTCGCTCTAAGAATACACATACAATACACAGCCACAATACAATGCCCTCATACAAGCGAGGGGTTTCCTTCCAGGGAAAAAAACCCTAAACTAAACATAACTTCTACCATCAAATCATCTGCCTAATGAATGGCCTAGATTGACTAGAAATTACTATACTTTTACAAGGAAATTTTACATATGTTTTTAGCTTCGAGGGCAATGCCCCTGAAACCCCCACCAGGGGGGGGGCTCCATAAAGTCGTAGTCGCCCCGCCCTGGACCCCCCAGGCAGTGTTTAATTAAGGGCGGCGTTGCTACCCCATTAAAGTACAGGGGTCCAATGCCGTGATACAAAATAAACAAGATAATCAGGCTCCACACCCAACATACTGAGGATGTATATGGTGCTACTGAAGAAGTGAAAGAAGAAAGAAATATTTCAAAAATTTGTATTTATATAACTTGATGATGATATAAGTAGCATCATAAGGACCCCAAAGGCTTGCACTTACTTATATATATATATTTGAAGGTTTATGACTTATTGGGATTGTCATTGTGCAAGATCTCTCCATAAGAGGTTGAATGTTTGGCGCATTCTTAGATTGGTGGATATATATCTAATTAGGAGAGATGAAGCATCTTGTGGCAACAATATGATTGGGAGGACATCTGGTCGGCCTATGTGTCAATGTCTAGATACCTAAGTAGGGAGGGTCACGTTGGTCATGGAGCTCTGACCTTTGATACACACCTAGATACCTAGATCCATGGGTTGGTGTTAGAGCTTATAAGCCTAATGGTACCTAAAGTGGCTAAAGCTTTAGTACACCTTAGTCCCACCCGATTGGAGTACCCTGGTCAGGTATCTAATATATAACATTGTGTGTGTTGTGACTCTTCATAGAGCATATCATTGTGATACCTTATATTTACCTTTATATATATGTAATTATGAATACCTCCCTAGTTAATACAGAGTGTTGAAAAATGTAACTAGTGTCGGTCTTCATAATTGTATTTAAGTCATGATGTATTGTATTTGTTGAAATAAAGAAAAATAATTTTTATTATAAAATAAATTGACTTATTAAAGTATGGGTTTCCCATTTGGTCCAACAATTAATAGTTAAAAAACTTCATTGCATGATTCTAGGGTTTGTGTCAAGAGTCCTTGTCCTTGTCATAATTTAATGGACCCTTATTGGGCTTCTAGAGTCAATAAAGAAAATTATTTTTGTGTCAAATAGGTCATTTAGGCCTCCTCCACCAAGTCGGCCTCAAAGAAGGACAATTCAGCCTCATTAAGGGAATTCGACCTCATACCTTCACTATATAAAGGTATAAATTCAAACTCATTTGGAGCACCAACCAAGAAGTTCGATCTACATTAGCTGGAAGCAGTAAAAGGGTGTGAAATTCAAATAAGAAGGAGGAAATACTAGCAAAGGAGAAGGAAGTCGTTGTCAAGAAAAAGAAATCGAATTTTCTCTCTCTTTGTCTCACACATACGAAGGAGATGAAGCTACAGGAGGGACGAAATTTGGGAAGTGAAGCTGGGCCGAAATTCTAAAGTAGTTGGGCTGAAATTCTAAAGCATGAGGACCGAAATTCTGAAGTAGTTGGGCTGAAATTCTAAAGCACGAGGACCGAAATTTTGTCTTTGAAGAAGTATTGTTGTAGTTGATCTTTGGAGCCTGGAAGGAAAATTTGAGGGCTAACCTGGTGGAGCGAGAAGAGTTTTTTGTCAGGTCTAAGGTCTTGGTCTCTCTCAATTTTATTAGTGGAAGAGTTTGACTTGGTTTTCCCCTAGAGAGGGGTTTTAGCCCTAGATGAGTGACTACATCTAGTGGAGTTTATCTTCATGTTTTGATTTGATGATTGCTTGATGAAAAGAAGATAAAAGAAAAACATAAAGAAATTTAATAAGAATACAATAATATCACAAGTAATTATCAACATAAGAGGATTTTTATGCGTTTTTTATTTTCTAACAATTGACAGATATTGAAGATCTATAAAAGGAGTCAAAGAAATAGCTTGAGAAAGAGAAACCAAGTCCCAACATTATCACTCATTTAGAACCTATATTTAAAATCGAAGTAAAAGTGAACATCAATTCATACCAAGGTGATATTTATTCAGTTTAATCATTGGTTACAATAGTTAAGAGTGTATCTCAATATCCATAATTTGACAAAGGGCATAAGATTTAATTTTCCTAACTAAAACTAGGAGGTCACATACTAACCTAGTGGCAAAGCCACATAAAAACACTTAGGTTGGAGGGTGATCCACCAATAAGTAAGTGGGATGTGTTTAAACCCCTAATTAATTCATATATCTACATTATTGGGTATGTAGAGGACCAATGGATTTGTTGGCAACATTTCATGAAAATATAAGGGTAAAGTGCATAAGAGTACACCATCGAGTTTAGGAAAATAGTTATTATGTTAGGATTATCACCCAATAAATGAGACATACTCCTTAGGTATATATGTATTATACATAGCCATATATAGAAATAAATTATTCTCTTTGAATAAGGATAGTTGATGAGGCTTTTGTACAAGCACAAAAACTAGAGAAAATAGGCCATAAGAAAGGATAGCCAAGTATTTCTAAATAAAAATATCACCAAGATGCTTCCAAAGAGGGGAATAATAAGTGGAAAGGAAAAGATAAGAAAAAGGGAACCATTACATATGAATACAAGGATCTAAACAACCACTAAAACCATTGCAATATAAATATCACACTAAAGATAAGTATTAGGAGCTACATCTAGAGTTGAATCAAAAGAATCATAAAAAATATGCCAAGAAAAAGAACTTTGTATAAAGAGGCTCAAGAAATTTGGTTAGCATGGCGTCAAGAAACTTGGTAGAGAGATGCTCAAATGTGGATGAGAATATTGCCTACAGTTTAGTGCAGAAGGAGGTGGAACTAACTGGCCTTTATTACAAGGAAGAGAAGGTGATGATACAAGTATTCTATATTAAGTAAAAAATACCAAGGTTGATGCTTTATTTGATATTGTTTCACAACCAACCTCAGAGTAGATGATATCGACCTTCGTTACAAGGAAGAGAAGGAGATGATACAACTATTCCATATTAAGTAAAAAATACCAAGGTGTATGTTTTATTTGATTTTGGTTCATAGCCAACCTCATAGCGGATGATCCAATCAGCAAGCCTATGTTGGAATTTCATGATCATACAAGCCCATATCCACTGGGATGGGTAAATAATGATGTAGAACTCAAGGTCACTAAAAAAATGTAAGCTCATTTTTTTTATAAGCACACATTTTATCATTGAAGTGGAAGTAGATGCAGTACCAACTAAGAGGGAGGTGGATCATGAGATATAATTTTTGTTCAGTTATATAGGTAGTATATTCTAAAGTCACAAAAAGTGAAGAAATAATTGTGACTACTACTAAAGTGATTAATCCAACCAAACACATAACATCAAGGGTCACCTATCATCATAGCAACCAAAAAGGATAGGACTTGGAAAATGTGCATCAACTACAAATATTTGAACAAGATGACACCCAAGAAGCAAAACCCTTTGCCCAAGACTGATGATTTGGTATAATATTTGTAGCATCCCAAGTACTTCACAAATTGGATCTCAAATAATGATACCACCAAGTATGTGATAAAGAAGAAGACACATGAAAGATCACCTTCAAGATAAGGCAAAGTTTGTATGAATTGTTAATATTGGTTTATGTAATGCAACAACTATATTTATGTGATTGATGAATTTTATATTGCATTACTCTTTAGATTCATTTGTAATAGTACAATAATAAGGATCCATTTGTAACTATAGAAGATATTGAAGAAGTAATAAGAAAAATTCAAGGCCAAACAAGATAAGCACAAAACTGAAAAAACATTCAAGGTGGGAGATAGAGTTTAGTTGCAAGTAAACAAAGAAAGACTATTTGGTCCTAGTAAGAAGATAATGACTCTATGGTATGGTCCCTTTGAAGTATTAAAGAAAGTGAGTGATGATTCCTTTAGACTTTATCTACCCCATATCTATGCATTTACTCAATAGCAAATGTGGAACTAAAACTCTACGATCCTTTCAGGTTGGAATAGGAAACTGAGTAGGTCCCACCTCTCATAGAGGAATTACCACTAGAAGGTTAAAAAAAGTTGGAAAAATGTACAATTTTGTAGATGAATTCCAAAACTACCAAACAAAGGTAGCATGGCCTATAGTATATAGGATTGAAAGGACAAATTCTAGGTAAGGAAAAATGACACAAATATTTTCTAGGTCCACAAATACTCCTTCCAAAATAGTGTGATCCAAATAGTAAACCTCTTTTCACCATAAGTCACCTTTGGTGATTTTTGCATACAATTGGTGCTCTCTTGATACATATAAAATTATTCACAAATGTTCCTCATGCTCCTCTTCAAATTTTCAACAAATCAATATATCACCAAGCATAAACTCGGCCAAGTAATTTTGAACGTTAATATTAATTAGCTTTACAAATGTTGCTAGGCGATTTGTGAAATTGAATGGAACCGCTACAAACTCATGGTGATTTTACCTTGTTTTGAAGGTTTTCTTAGGAAAACATTCTTCATTAATTCTAACTTGATGAAAACAGGAACAAAAATCGATTTTTGAAATCACCTTTATCCCTCTCATTTGGAATAGATACTTTTTCTTCATTTTCACTTTGTTCAAGTTTCCATAGTCAGTACATAACCTATGAGTTTTTATTTCTTTTCCACAACAAAATTGTTTCTCCCCATGGGGATACACTTGTCTAAATACATCATTTTTTTGGTAGTTCTCATAATTGCATTTCTATATCCATCAATTCTTGGGTTCTCACTATGTAAGGATACATATACGGTAGTGAAACTACAAACATAAGTTCCATTTATAAATCATTATTTCTCTTTAGAGGTAGATTTGATACCTCATCAGGAAATACATCTTTGAATCCTTGCAGTACTATATATTATTCAAGTTTTGGACCCTCGTCATAAGTTAGTTCTAAAACATGGAATGTGTTCAATTTCCATCCCCTTTGAAAATAATATTTTTTTATATGGATTATATTTTTCCTATGGACATGGCCTTCTAGATACCTCTTACTATTCTTGAGTTTCTATCTTCATCTATACAATTGAATATTTTATTGTAGCAATAAAATCTAACTCAATATATTTCCATCCAATCCATACTAACGATGATGTCATATGAGTCAAATGGAAAAATATTCAATTTTTTCCATGTGAAGAGTCCATTCAAATCTAGTGGACATATCTCACCAATTTACTAATTTTCCTCTAGGTTCTCATAGCTAATTGAACTAGCCTTGACTTGCATGATTCAACAATTTTAGGAGTAAAATAACTATTAGTAGATCCTTGGTCCATTTGAAAATAAAAAGTGATTTCTTAGAAATATTACCTTCAACTTCAATCACCACTAATTGAATATCAATTTGGTGGTCTTCCAAGATAGCGTAGATCCTGGGAATAGTCTTTGTTGAATCATCAATGGAAATAGCCCCCGTAATGTTATGAAATTTTCTAGTGTTCTACTTCTAATGTGGAAAATTCATAAGAAGAAAATATTCTCCACATACTCCCCATCAATAAGCTCTCTTGGCCTCTTTCTTATTGATTCAATTATCTAGGCTTAACTCTATGTTATTTATTTTTCTAATTTTCATCATGAGGCTTGAAACTTTTATTTTATTTTTCTTGTCCTTCCAAGCCTTGTGAAATTTTGGCTTGTTATTGGTATGCTCATGCCAATAATTATTCTTTCTAGTGGTTGTATTTAAAGTTTTAATTTCATCAAACTCAACTCTATATTTGTAATATTGAGGTAATTTACTTAAGAGGCATTGGATCTTTACCTTTTCATCTATGATGTACTTTACCTTGTGGAATTACTTTACCTTAGAATCATAATACGTGTTAAGGAGATACTTTTGTTGGAAGTACTTCTTGAACTAATTAAAAGAATCCTTCTCATACTAATTTTATTGATTTGTGTAAGATGTTATGACAAAATTGATGATCTTCCATTCAGACTAAATATGGATATCCTTCATGTTTCCAAAGTAATCATAAACCTACTAATACTTCCTTATTCCAAGAAGACAAGCCTCATCTTCCCAACCAAAATTTATCTCACAATTAAAATTGGGTGGTCTTGTGATTCTACATTCTCCTTGAAAGCTATATCTATAATATCTCTTTCTATTTTTTCCTATGAGAAGAATATCTCTATCATGCAATCACCTTTATGTGTGTGTGTCAAACTTTGCATCATGGAAGCATTCAATTGGTTCTATTATTATTGATACTTGATTAAATTTTCATTATCTACTATATGGATCTAAAGCTCTGCCCTCAAGATTCTCATAGTTTCTACAATGTATGGATGGATCTCTTAATTTATATGTCCATTGGACTTAATATTTGGATTTATCTATTGTAATTTTACTTATGAATACCTCATAATCATAAGGGTTATGTGCCTCTTATATGATGAAAATATACTCTCTTAGAAAACTAATATTGTTCCATTCCAGGGTTGGTATGATGGGAATGGATTATCCTTAATCCTGGAGGAAATGTGGTAATGAGTTAATCGTGGGGTCTAGGTTGTATGACTAACAACCAAGAAAAATTATATGGGCTTCCTCTAGGAGTTACTCTAGCTAAAGATTTAAATCCTCCTAACCTCATGATTTTAGGAGATTCTCTTATTTCACTCTAGCATATCGATAACAAATTCTTGCCAAAATAAAATCATCTCAAAAAAATTCCTCAAAGAGTGATAAGGATTCAGGATGGATTTCAGCAGCCCTCCTTTTTCCATGTGCCAGGACATCAAAATACAGAGGTAGATCACCAAGAAAACCAAGATTTCAACCTCCAATCTTGTCAAACTAAAATAAAAGGAGTCTATGGGTGGAAAGGCATCCCATGACACCTTTCCAACTCAATTTTTTTCCTCTTCCCCTAATTATTTTCTAATGATTAATTCCTCAATCCCAAAGTTTGTAACTCTCCCTAAAATATGAATAGTTTAGGAGGGCACATCTAAATAGTCAACATGTTAAGTAGACAAGAAGTGTTGCATGTAGCTAAGGTCAGGTTCCCCCTCCCGCACATAGATGGTACCATGATTTGGCGAAATCTTCCTCATTTCATTGACCTCCCATCTCCTCTAATTATGGACTCCTCTACAGTAGAAATTATGAATATTTTTGGTGCAATAAATGGTGAACCATAGGAGCATCCTTCCTAGTTGAATAAATATATGGCTCCCTGGTACTCAAGAATTCATGGTGTTCTTCCCCGGGGCCTTCCTTTATCCAATCAATTATGAGTGGATTTTTCATCTGCTTTATTCATCATAAGCTCCAAGTGGGTCTATTCAGCTTCTTCTAAAAACTCATGGTTTGGGATTTCAAGAGGTAGAAACTAGAGTCGTAAATCTACTGGCAACACTCTTGGATTTTGGACTATTTACACTACTTGTCTAGTCTTTGTCTGTCTCAATCAGGCATATAGGTCTCTTCACCCATAATCTGTAATTGGTCTCCAATTTCAGTAGGTAATTCTCCGACCTATCCGCTTTGATTTTATTCCTATGCTTGTCATTTTTCTTCTCATAGTTCCCTACCTCTTCTCTAACAGAAAGCATGGTTATATTGTGTTATGGTTCTATATATTTTCCAGTAATGAATCACTTACTCCTATTCGTTGTCTAACGTTTGATGTGCTACCTGGGCTCCCATTCCCGTATCTTTGTGGTAACTTGCAAGCCTCCTTTATTGCTCTACCCCTATGTATTATGATTGTGCTCCTCTACTTTTCCAGGCCAAACAATATTCTAAGTGATTATTCGTCTCCCTATGATACATTCAACCTCGAATTAAAATCTTCATGTATGTGGGACGCCATAATTTTCTGGGCTTTTCCTCTTCTTCGGGTAGAAATGAAGACTCACAGAGAGTCTAAATTGAGTTTTTGGGTTCACCCAAAATGCTCATTGTGCTCTCATCAGGAAGAAACACTAAATTTGGATATCATGGAAACTAAAATGAAATTGTAAAAACATATGAGCCTCATCATTAACTTAATGGAAGAAATACAAGAGCTCAAAATCAACATGGCTCGCCAGGAAGATGAGGTTGATGCACTATGCCTGCAGATTGAAGTGTTAATGATAAATATGATTAATATACAACAACATGAGATCCAATTATGTCTTTAATATATACCTTATCCTATCAGATATGGTTGACATCAACAACATAGAAAAAGTATACTATTGGATCATTTGCATAGTTTGCAATATCTTCATTGTGAAGGAATTGGAAAAATGACACAGATTGAAAATGAAATAGAGAAGTGCCTTGAGTTTTTAGCCACATCAAGTACACAAGATGAGTTGAAGTAATAAGTAGGGGTAGATGTATATAGGATGATTTGAAACAACAAGTTGAGGTATAATCTATGCTAATTCTTAGGAGTCTCTAATCAATAGATCAAATTTCAATAAAACCATAAAGTTTCTTGTTTGAAATATCTTGAAAATATGATAGTAAGACTTCAATATTCTCTCCATAAAGGAAATTGTACAAGGTTGAATATGCCATGAAAATTTCGAATAAAAAATTGGAATTTGGAAAAAGACGGGCTTCTACTATTTGGGAAAAACATGTTACTTTCAATCTTTTTTGTGTGGTTACAGATAGAGACATGTTAAAAAAACATTAGATGTGGAAGAAAAATCATTTCTGTAATAGGTCAACATGAATACCAGGGTCGACTAAGCATGGAAATGGGCACACAAGAGTTGAGAACTGGGACACTCTCAGGACCACCAAGACCATGGCTCTCGCACAATCAATCAATCAATCAGGGTGGGGATCTCGATAATACTATTGGAAACACTCATGAAAATGGGAAAATCAACAAGAGATATATAAGTGTGTGATGCAATTCTTATTGATATATTGCACATAAATATATAGAATCATGACCCTTGGTTTAATTTTCCAAGAGGTTCCCTGGACTCCTCATGGATATTCATAAAACTTTTGGCTTTTTGCCTTCCTCTCAAGTGAATGATACAATTTACATAATCCCCTAATGTTTATGTTTCCAACATTTTTTATTTAAAATATTCATTTTTTTAATATGTTTTAAAAAACATGTTTTTTATCTTTTGTTTTGGGGATTTTACAATACTTTTTTTTTTAATGAGTTAGTTTGTCATAGCATTGGTTTTTTAGGACATGGTTTCAAAGTGTTGAAATTTTAAGCTTGAGATGGAAAACTAAGGTGTTACTTATAGAAACATGTTTGAATACAAAGGTTGAATTGAGGTTTCAATATGTAACAATATCAATGGTTAAGGTTTAAGTTCACACTTTTAAATAAGGTGTAATGTAAACCCTAAAAAAGGGTGACAATGATAACATCACTTTATGATTCAACAGTCTATTTTAAGATTTTTATTAAGAATAATACCAATTGTCAATACCATGTTTTCAAAGTTGTAATTTAAACTACAAAAATATTAATTAAGAAAATAGGTGATTTTGTGAGAATTAGTTTTCAATTTGGGAGTTGATTTTAAGGCTTCTGTTTACAAATTCACATATCATGCTTATAAAAAAAGTTAATTTCAACATAAAAAAGGTGCTACTAATAGTAGTTTTTGAAATGGGGATAAAACAACCACCAAATACAACCTCTAAGAACTAAGAACTTTGGAGGGGTTCTCATCAACTTGGTAACTATGTTGAATTCAAACACAGATATGGAAGGCTTATCTTTGAACAAGTTGGTCTAAGGAAATTGGTTGTTGGCAAGGATTTCTCCACCCAACCTTAGGAATTCATTACGGGTACCAACCCCAAGCCACGCTATGATGACACCATATCAAAGGAAACTATTCCAAGGCACTTAGGTCACTAATTCAACCTAATAGGTCTCAATTTGAGCCAATGAAATCACCACAAAACATTCCGAGCCCTGTTCAAGTTCCTAAAAGATGTCAAGCATGATTCGCTCTTTCTCTTCGATAGATCGTCAAGTTGTTATTGAAGTTGATACCCGAAATTTAGAAACGGAGAATGATCCCAATAGTTCTCATGAAGTCATAGAAAACCCAGAGACTTGGAGTCCTCCTCCTTTGAATTCTACAGATGTATATAAACTACCCCTTACTTATGTTTTTCGGAAGTTGTCCATGTTAAAAGAAGTTGAAGTGAAAATCAAAATAGCTGGTCCTAATGTACAAATAGTGAGTCTGAATCTATTTTCTGAAACAAAGATAAAAAAGTTTAGAGAGTATGCTCAGAAAAAGAAATATTCTTATATCCACTTTGGAGGTATAAGGGTTGGTCTAGCTCCTTTGTTTAGACATGGTTTGAATACTCCATGTATTGCTGAATTGTTTGATACCCGACATCATAACTATGATCATGCTAGAATTGGTACAATAATGGGAAACTTATCCACAGGATGTCAATATGGAACTATCTATCCAGATTATTCCATAAGTCTTACAGATCCCCATCTGCGTGATTGCTGGAAGTTAATGACTGGTGTTCAAGGTTTAGACATGATTGATGACTCAGATTATATGTCTGTCTTGATTCAAACATCTTTTCAGTTGACTAATACTGTCCATCCAAAGCTTAAGCAACCAGTATTAAGAGATTGTATTACTGTAGGTATAAGCAATGCTCAAGTTGAAGGTATATCTTATGATTCAATCGGTTTGACCAATGATTGGTATTTTCAATATAAATCCCTTGCTGATGTAAATAAACCAGCTAGTAAAGCAAAAAGAGTGTCTATAAAAAATGGTCAAGTTCGTATCATTCCTGGTCGTCCATCCATCCCTCGACCTATTTTTCATCCTCGCAGGACTATTGTCCCTGTCTCTGCCGAATCCTCTTCTCAAACTCCAATTGCTGAAGTCTATCCTCAAGAACCTGTTCTGGCCGATAATGAATTATACATTCCTGAATCTAAACCCTTTTTGGCTGTTCAAAAGATGCATCGAGTTACTTTTCCACCCATCGAAGAATGGGAATATGCCAACAAACATTATGTAAAAGGGGGGAAATGGCCTGTTAAAACAAAATTTTGCACAACCTCATCTAAATCCCGTCAGCCATCTACTAGAGCTGATTGTGCTCCACTAATCGAGCATAAGGCCACAAATCCAGAAGACCTTGATCAGGTCTATCAAATTGGCAATTATCTTACCACATGGTGTGCACATGCAGAAGAAGTTCTTGATGACTTAGGTTCTCAATCAGAACAAATATTGGCTAATTTAAGACTGCTCCATGAAGAACAGCAAGAGATTCAAGCAGAAAAAGAAGCCAAAAGATTGAGAAAAGAGAGAAGAAAGAAACGAGATGCCAAAGGTCCTAAATATTCAATTGATATGACAACTCCTAATTTTTGGGAAGTTGACGAAGACAAAGAAGAAGAAGAAGCATATGTAGATTCAAGCTTAGAAATTGAATCAAAGAAGGACGAAGGAGAATCATCACATCCTCCTCTCACACCAAAATCATTTCCTTCTAAACCAAAATCCAAAGTTGAATTAATTACTCTGAAAGATGCTGCTTCTTTATTTCCATCATTTATCTTGCCTTCTATTCAGAAAGCTCATATCTTCAGAGAGGCAAAATACCCTAGAATTGAAGAAGATTTATTTGCAGCAAATTCTAGTGGTTATGTCCTAGAATTAGATCAGTCCCGCAATCCAGGAGAGTCAATCCGTATTTGGATAGGCTCATTGTATCAAATGCAGATTTCCATAAAGTTAGATAATGCATCTATCTTTGCCCTAGCAGAAAGACGCATGGCAGGCATAGTCCATGACTGGTGGATGGGTCCAAAACAAGAAGAAAGACAAAAAGTCATTGATGCTGGACTCTCAATTTTAGAACTACTGTTAGAAACCCAGTTTGTGCCAGAGCCAGTAGATGAAAACCAACAAATCATAACAGATCTTGCTAGGATGGAGTTGAAAGAATTAAAATTCTTAGAACAATTTGGTCAAGATTTCATGACAAAGATTTATAAAGCTAATTTGACCAATGACTCCAGTCAGAAGATTGCATATCTTTCTAAGTTACCCGGTAATCTAGGAGATCTTATTCTCAAAGATCTACAACAACAAAAAAAGACAGTTGATCAGATATATTGGGTTGATCTTTTATTCAGATGCCGCGAAAAGGTTAAATATTTATGTTGGCAAAAGAAAGCACAGGAAGTTACTCCTAGTTCCGATGTTTGTAGAGCTGTTTTACCATGGACTCCTGTCAAGAATAAAAGAAAGTTTAAACTCAAATATGGTAAATGTAAACCCAAGAAAGTTTCTAATCCTAGAAAACCTTTCAAACGATATAAGTTTTTGAAGAAACGCAGGCAACCAAAAAATGACAATGCCTGTTTCATTTGTAAGCAAGAAGGACACTTTGCAAGAAAGTGTCCTAAGTCTTCATCCAGTAAATTGAAAGCTTGTATAGATGTTGAAGATTTTGTAGATAATTGGTCAGTTGTCGAATCTCAAGACGACGTGTCAGATGTATATATTCTGACTGATGCTTCTGTGTCCGATGAAGAACCTTCAGAAATATCTCAGAAAATGTATCGATGTAACTATTATTGTGATGATGAAATCTCTGAGATAGATGAACAAGAGCTTCACTATAGTGATGAATTTTCCGAAACTGAAGAATCCTCAAGTACTGACGACTATTCCAGTGATGATTTCTCATTCCCGTCAGAGAAACCTCCTAACGAGATCAAAGAAAATTCTTCTCTGCAACAAAATCCTTTCTGTCCATATCAGAAAAAGGTTGTTGAATCTTTATCTCTACCGATTTCCCAATATGATCCAGTTTCCGAAGCAACATTTCTTAAGAAAATAGTCAAGACTAATAGCTTGATTTATTTTCCGGTTCAAATTCAAGTGAAAAGTGAATGGATAAATGTTGATGCTTTCTTAGACACCGGCGGTTCAAACAATCTTGCCCGACCATCTTTGTTCAAAGGTCTTTGGAAGCCATTACAAAACATTCTTGTTGCAGAAACAGTGGGAAGTACGATCAACCTCACCCACTATGTTGATAATGTGTCTTTAAAAATTGGGGGGAGTATTATCAAAATGACTGCTATTCAGCACTATGACACCTCTACAAGTTTATTCCTTGGAATGCCATTTATAAGTTCTGTGTTACCTCTTACCATCAGTGCTGACAAAATCATCTTTAATGTAAAGAACAAGGCTATCTCTGTTAACAGATTGACCATTGCCAATACAGAAGCCAGAAGGACAAATAGCCAGAAAAAAGCAGGTATGAGAAAACCACAGAATGATTCAAACAATTGGGTAGAAGTGCTACAAATCTATAATGATAAGGTTGATTTAAAGCACAAACAAAAGGCAAACATAAATCCCAATTGGTCTCCTGAACAAACAGCTATTTATGAGAAGATATTGAAGAGCTGTTCTGAAGACCCACAGAAGTTTTGGGAAGTTGAAAGCCCAAAACAAGAAATTGTGACTTTGCATGATAATGGAGTCAAAGGGAAACTAATCCCTTGTACGCCCTCAGATGAACAAGAAATCAAGAAACAGATAAATGAATTGCTAAGTTTAAAGCTGATAGAACCTAGCACATCTCATTATTCTTGTTCTGCATTTTTAGTCAGAAATCACTCAGAAATAGTCAGAGGAAAGGCTAGAATGGTGATAAACTATAAGCCTTTAAATGCAATTACTCAAAGTGTTAATTATCCTTTGCCTAGACAAGAGACTATAATGCAAAAGATTCAACACAACAAAGTCTTTAGCAAATTTGATATGAAATCAGGATACTATCAAATCCAAATAACAGCTGAAGATCGCCACAAAACTGCTTTCACATGCCCAACAGGTTTTTATCAATGGAAGGTAGTACCATTTGGTTTGAAGAACGCCCCTGCATTTTTTCAGAAAAGAATGGATTTTATTTTTGGCAAATATGATTTCATAGTCACATACATAGATGAAATTCTTGTACATAGTCCAGATATAGAAAGTCATCTCGCTCATTTGGAAATATTTTATCAAGAAGTACTCAGGCATGGTATCGTTTTATCTGAGAAGAAAATGATCTTATTTCAAGAGAGTATTGATTTTCTTGGAATTCATTTATTGAATGGTCAAATCCAGATGCAGCCTCATGTACTTACTAAATTGTCAGAGTTTCCAGATGTGTTACCAGATACTAAGTCAATCCAAAGATTTTTGGGTGTCTTAAATTATGTACATAAGTATATACCCAGGTTATCTTCCAAGACTGCTCCCATTCGAAAACATCTTCAATCTGGTTGGTCTGATGAAGCAACCACAACAGTCTAGTTGTTAAAAAGAGAATGCATGAATCTGCCTACGCTCAAACCCCCAGGTGATGGTTTATTAATTTTTCAAACAGATGCTTCTGATAAATTTTGGTCCGCTGTTCTTTTTGAAAAAGGGGAGAATCTCGAAGAAAATTTGTGTGCCTATGCTTCTGGTGAATTCTTAACACACTGGAAAAACTATTTCACTGCTGAAAAAGAAACCTTAGCTATCTTCAATGGAATTCAAAGATTTGAATAATATTTGGCTCCTGTTAAGTTCTTGATTAGAACTGATTCTATGAACTTTACACATTTCTTAACAGCCAATATTTCTAGACAGATAGCAAGAGAAAGATTGTTTTCTTGGCAAATGTGGTTTCAGCAATATGAATTTGATGTTCAATGGATTCCTGGTAATTCTAACTATCTTGCAGATGCTTTAACCAGGGAAATGAATAAGGCACATCGACAAGTTGATTTGTTCTAGCTTTCAGAAGATGATAGCTACAATACGTTTGTTACAAGGTTCAAATTACTTGCCCAACATTGTAGCTTTATAACAGATGAAATCAAGAAGATAATTGGCCTTTGCCTCAGAAGGAATCAATGGATTCAAAGATGCCAGGCATGGCAAAGCAAAAATGTTGGACTAAATCTTGGTCTAGAACCCGAATTGGTAAAGGTTTATCCTCTGCCAAATATGAAGGTAAAAATCTATTTCAAGACTCTTGATGATTTCTGGTCCATTCATTTCACACCTCCAATGATATGGACATTGAGAACATTGAATTATTATCAGATGATTGGCGCAATTGATTTCTCATTTGCTATATTTACTAATTCAAAATTGCTTGAGTTAGAAGAAATCAATATGAATGAACAAGTTCAGAGATTTTTAGTGTCTTTAAGGATACCAGATTTGTTTGAGGAATTAGACACTGCATGTCTACAAAGGCCTGATGAAAATTATTAGCCTACAGATACTTTTCCTCAATATGAACTCTTTGAAAAGTTTGCAGATTGGGAAATCAAGAATGGAATTTGTTGCAAAGTAAAAAGTGAAAGAGTTTCTCAGTGTATAGAAAGATCCTTACAGTATATGAGAACCCTTTATAACCCATGGGATTTTCAGAATGCTGACATGAGAATTCCAATCAAACCCAATCCATTTGCACAATTGTATTGTGTAGAAGCTACTGATTTTGCTTATTGAGCAACAAATGAAGACGAAATAAAAAAGATATCTCAGTGGTTGACAGAGTTCAATTTTTTGAAATTAGAAGAGAAAATTTCAATGTTAAAAACTATTAGTGAAATACAAGGCAAGCCTCCTGTTTTCAGATTTGTGGTAAATCAAAAGGCCTTAATCACTACTAGTGTTATCAATGGTAATTGGTCAAGTGATGCTGTTTGTCTCCTTAGCATTTTACTCAAGACCAAAGCATGTTCATCTATGATTTTTGAACTTGGTTGGCAAGAACAAGAAGTTCTTAGCAATAATTGTCGACAATGGGTCCAATACTCAATTGAAATGGCAACCAGTATGTTTCAAGTATTCAAATGGGAAATGTTAAACGGGATTGAATTATCTGTGGAAGCAATAATGAAATTTCAAAAGATCAGAAAAAAATCTTTTCTTGACATAGAAATCAGTCCTACTGCCTATCTACACCGTTGGACAAAAGGAATCGACAAGTATGCCCCAGCTATCCAGAAAAAGCATCCCTTCACGGATAGAATAAAGTTTGAGCAAGGAAAATCATCTAATCTCCAACCTTCATATAAGACTGATGACCCATCAATCAAAGGAAAAGGCAAAGTTGATGAGATTCCTACTTTATATGTGGACCTCTACAATGATGCTCAAGATCCGGACGACCTCGACTGGCAGAAAGATTATCTAGATTGGCTTGAAGAGGAAGCTTTAGAAAAATGCCAATCAGAAATGGAATCTGATGATTATGATAGTGACCGTAGTCCGAAAGGGCCATGGTAGTGTTTGTCTTTTTATGTCAATTATTGTACTTTGGAATATTGGGTAGACACCGTCTGGAATAGTAATATCCGACAGGACCCTCAATAGTTCCTTCTTTATGTCATGTCTTTCTTTTTTAGATTCGTAGTTTTAGATTATAAATAGATGATCTCTATGTCTTGAGAATCATCGTTGTGTGAAGAGTGAGTGTGTGTGAAATTGTGTGTAATACAGAGCTCTCTGAGATCTGAAGTTTGTAATACTTATTCTGAATTAATTCGAAGCCGTTAGGCTGCCTATCTGAGGACAGTTTGTTGCAAAAGTACCTGTGAGTTGTAAGGCGTTGCTGAAAGTGGCCAGTGGAGTGCCCAGAGGTTGCACGCATACTCGGTTGAGCAAACTGAGTGCTAGCTATTTTTAAAGTTAATTCAAGTAAGTACGCTATCCGTCTATTTTATTTGGTATATCAGAGCCCTGTTCAAGTTCCTAAAAGATGTCAAGCATGATTCGCTCTTTCTCTTCGATAGATCGTCGAGTTGTTACTGAAGTTGATACCCGAAATTTAGAAACGGAGAATGATCCCAATAGTTCTCATGAAGTCATAGAAAACCCAGAGACTTGGAATCCTCCTCCTTTGAATTCTACAGATGTATATAAACTACCCCTTACTTATGTTTTTTGGAAGTTGTCCATGTTAAAAGAAGTTGAAGTGAAAATCAAAATAACTGGTCCTAATGTACAAATAGTGAGTCTGAATCTATTTTCTGAAACAGAGATAAAAAAGTTTAGAGAGTATGCTCAGAAAAAGAAATATTCTTATATCCACTTTGGAGGTATAAGGGTTGGTCTAGCTCCTTTGTTTAGACATGGTTTGAATACTCCATGTATTGCTGAATTGTTTGAAACCCGACATCATAACTATGATCATGCTAGAATTGGTACAATAATGGGAAACTTATCCACAGGATGTCAATATGGAACTATCTATCCAGATTATTCCATAAGTCTTACAGATCCCCATCTGTGTGATTGCTGGAAGTTAATGACTGGTGTTCAAGGTTTAGACATGATTGATGACTCAGATTATATGTCTGTCTTGATTCAAACATATTTTCAGTTGACTAATACTGTCCATCCAAAGCTTAAGCAACCAATATTAAGAGATTGTATTACTGTAGGTATAAGCAATGCTCAAGTTGAAGGTATATCATATGATTCAATCAGTTTGCCCAATGATTGGTATTTTCAATATAAATCCCTTGCTGATGTAAATAAACCCGCTAGTAAAGCAAAAAGAGTGTCTATAAAAAATGGTCAAGTTCGTATCATTCCTGATCGTCCATCCATCCCTCGACCTATTTTTCATCCTCGCAGAACAATTGTCCCTGTCTCTACAGAATCATCTATCTCATGAAGAATTAGACACTGCATGTCTACAAAGGCCTGATGAAAATTATCAGCCTACCGATACTTTCCCTCAATATGAACTCTTTGAAAAGTTTGCAGATTGGGAAATTAAGAATGGAGTTTGTTGTAAAGTGAAAAGTGAAAGAATTTCTCAGTGTATATAACGATCATTACAGTATATGAGAACCTTTTATAACCCATGGGATTTTCAGAATGCTGAGATGAGAGTTCCCATAAATCCCAATCCATTTGCACAATTCTATTGTGTAGAAGCTGCTGATTTTTCTTATTTGGCAACAAACGAAGAAGAAATCAAAAAGATATCTCAGTGGTTGACAGAGTTCAGTTTGTTAAAATTAGAAGAAAAAATTGAAATGTTGAAGACTGTTTGTGAAATACAAGGAAATCCTCATGTTTTCAGATTTGTGGTAAATCAAAAAGCCTTAATCACTACTAGTGTTATCAGTGGAAATTGGTCAAGTGATGCGGTTTGTCTCCTTAGTATTTTACTCAAAACCAAGGCATGTTCGTCCATGATTTTTGAACTTGGTTGGCAAGAACAAGATGTTCTTAGCAATAATTGTCGACAATGGGTCCAATACTCAATTGAAACAGCTACCAGCATGTTTCAAATTTTCAAATGGAACATGCTAGATAGGATTGAATTATCTGTTGAAACAATAATGAAATTTCAGAAGATAAGAAAAGATTATTTTCTTGACATTGAAATCAATCCTACTGCATATCTACACCGTTGGAAAAAAGGAACAGATAAGTATGCCCCAGTCATACAGAAAAATAATCTGTTCACGGATCGAATAAAGTTCGAGCAAGGACAATCGTCTAATCTAAGGCCCTCATATTCAACTGAAGAGACAAAAATAATATCAATCAAAGGAAAAGGAAAAGTTGATGAAAAAGAGATTCCTACTTTATATGTGGACCCATACAATGATGCTCAAGATCCGAATGACCTCGATTGGCAAAAAGATTATCTTGATTGGATTGAAGAACAAGCATTTAGAAAAATGCCAATCTGAAATAGAATCTGATGATTATGATAGTGACCGTAGTCCGAAACGGACATGGTAATTGTGTCTTATTATGTAAATTATTGTACTTCAGAATATTGGGTAGACACCGTCTGGAATAGTAATATCCGACAGGACCCTCAATAATTCCTTCTTTATGTCATGTCTTTCTTTTTTAGATTCGTAGTTCTAGATTATAAATAGATGATCTCTATGTCTCTAAGATCATCGTTGTATGAAGAGTGAGTGTGTGAGATTGTGTGTGTAATACAGAGCTCTCTGAGATCTGAAGTTTCTAATACTTATTTTGAAGTAATTCGAAGCCATTAGGCCGCCTGTCTGAGGACAGTTCTTTGCAAAAGCACCTGTGAGTTGTAAGGCATTGCTTAAAGTGGCCAGTGGAGTGCCCAGAAGTTGCACGCAGACTCGGTTGAGCAAGTGGTTCGCTGACTGTTTCTAAGTTGGTTCAAGTAAGTAATCTATCGTCTATTTATTTGGTATCGGAGCCCTGTTTTCAAAGCCTGAAGATGTCAAGCATAATTCGCTCTTTCTCTTCGATAGATTGTAGAGTTGTTACTGAAGTTGATACTCGAAGTGTAGAAACGGAGAATGATCCAAATAGCTCTCATGAAGTGATCGAAAATCCAGAGACTTGGAATCCCCCTCCTTTGAATTCTACAGATGTTTATAAACTTCCTATGACCTTTATTTTCATAAAATTGTCCATGTTAAAAGAAGTCGAAGTAAAAATAAAAATAGCAGGTCCTAATGTACAAATAGTGAGTCTGAATATGTTTTCAGAAACAGAGATAAAGAATTTTAGAGAGTATGCTCAGAAAAAGAAATATTCTTATATCCACTTTGGAGGCATAAGGGTTGGTTTAGCTCCTTTGTTTAGACATGGTTTAAATACTCCTTGTATTGCTGAATTGTTTGATACCTGACACCATAACTATGATCATGCTAGAATTGGAACAATCATGGGAAACTTATCCACAGGATGTCAATATGGAACTATCTATCCAGATTATTCCATAAGTCTTACCGATCCCCATTTGCGTGATTGTTGGAAGTTAATGACTGGTGTTCAAGGTTTAGACATGATTGATGACTCAGATTATATGTCTGTCTTTATTCAAACATCTTTTAAGTTGACTAATACTGTCCATCCAAAGCTTAAGCAACCAGTATTACGAGATTGTATTACTGTAGGTATAAGCAATGCTCAAGTTGAAGGCATATCTTATGACTCAATAGGTTTACCTAATGATTGGTATTTTCAGTATAAATCCCTTGCAGATGTACATAAACCCACTAGTAAAGAAAAAAGAGTGTCTGTAAAAAATGGTCAAGTTCGTATCATTCCTGATCGTCCATCCATCCCTCGACCTATTTTTCATCCTCGCAGAAAAATTTTCCATGTCTCTGCAGAATCATCTTCTCAAAATCAGAATCCAATTGAGGAAGTCTTTACTCAAGAACCAGTTCTGGCCGACAATGAATTATACATTCCTAAATCCAAACCCTTTTTAGCTGTTCAAAAGATGCATAGAGTAAACTTTCCACCAATAGAAGAATGGGAATATGCAAACAAACGTTATGTAAAAGGGGGGAAATGGCCTGTCAAAACCAAATTTTTCACAACATCATCCAAATCCCGTCAGCCATCTACTAGAGCTGATTGTGCTCCATTGATAGAGCATAAAGCCACAAATACAGAAGACCTTGATCAGGTCTACCAAATTGGAAATTATCTCACTACATGGTGTGCACATGCTGAAGAAGTTCTTGATGACTTAGGTTCTCAGTCTGAACAAATATTGGCCAATTTCAAATTGCTAAATGAGGAACAGCAAGAGATAAAAGCATAAAAGGAAGCCAAAAGATTGAGAAAAGAGAGAAGAAAGAAACGAGATGCCAAAGGTCCTAAATATTCTATTGATATGTCAACTCCTAATTTTTGGGATGTTGAAGAAGACAAAGAAGAAGAAGAAGCATATGTACATTCATTCAAGCTTAGAGATTGCATCAAAGAAGGAAGAAGGAGAATCATCAAATCCTCCTCCTAAAACCAAACCAATTCCTTCTAAACCAAAATCTAAAGCTGAATTGATCACTCTAAAAGATGCTGCTTCTTTATTTCCATCATTTATTCTGCCTTCTATCCAGAAAGCTGATATATTCAGAGAGGCAAAATATCCTAGAATTGAAGAAGATTTATTTGCAGCATATTCTAGTGGTTATATCCTAGACTTAGATAAGTCTATCAATCCAGGAGAGTCAATTCGTATTTGGATAGGCTCATTGTACCAAATGCAGATTTCAATCAAGTTAGATAATGCATCTATCTTTGCCCTAGCAGAAAGACGCATGGCAGGCATAGTCCATGACTGGTGGATGGGTCCAAAACAAGAAGAAAGACAGAAAGTCATTGACGCTGGACTATCCATGTTAGAATTGTTGTTAAAAACCCAGTTTGTGCCAGAGCCAGTAGATGAAAACCAACATATTATAACAGATCTTGCTAGGATGGAGTTGAAAGAGTTAAAATTCTTAGAACAATTTGGTCAAGATTTTATGACAAATATATATAAAGCTAATTTGACCAATGACTCCAGTCAGAAGATTGCATATCTTTCTAAATTACCAGGTAATCTATGAGATCTTATTCTCAAAGATCTACAACAGCAACAAAAGACAGTTGATCAAATATATTGGGTTGATCTTTTATTTAGATGCAAAGAAAAGGTCAAATATTTATGTTGGAAAAAGAAAGCACAAGAAGTCACTCCTAGTTCAGAAGTTTTTCGAACTGTTTTGCCATGGACTCCTATTAAGAATAAAAGAAAATTTTGTAGAAAATATGGAAGATACAGACCCAGGAAAGTTGCTAATCCTACAAGACCTTTCAAGAGATATAAGTTTTTGAAGAAACGCAGGCAACCAAGAAATGACAATGCCTGTTTTATTTGTAAGCAAGAAGGACACTTTGCAAGAAAATGTCCTAAGTCTTCATCCAGTAAACTGAAAGCTTGTATAGATGTTGAAGAATTTGTAGATAATTGGTCAGTTGTCGAGTCACAAGACGAAGTCTCAGATGTATATATTCTGACTGGTGCTTCTCTGTCTGATGAAGAAATCCCTAGAATATCTCAGAAAATGTATAAATGTACATATTATTGTGATGATTAAATCTCTGAGATAGATGAACAAGAACTTCATTGTAGTGAAGAATTTTCAGAAACTGAAGAATCTTCAAGTGATATTGAAGATTACTCAAGTGAATATCAATCAGCCACACCTGAAAAGCATGAAGAATAAAATTCTTCTTTGCAACCATTAAACTCTTTCTTTCCATATCAGAAAAAAGTTGTTGAATCTTTATCTTTACGAATTTCTCAATACGATCCAGTTTTAGAAGAAATATTTTTAAAGAAAATCGTCAAGACTAATAGCTTGATTTATTTTCCAGTTCAAGTCCAAGTAAAAGGTGAATGGATCACTATTGATGCTTTCTTAGACAAAGGTGGTTAAAACAACCTTGCCAGACCATCTTTGTTCAAAGGTCTTTGGAAGCCATTACAAAACATTCTTGTTTCCGAAACAGTGGGAAGCACGATCAACCTCACCCACTATGTTGATAATGTGTCTTTAAAAATTGGGGGGAGTATTATTAAAATGACAGCTATTCAGCACTATGATCCCTCTACAAGCTTATTCCTTCGAACGCCATTTATAAGTTCTGTGTTACCTCTTACCATAAATGCAGACAAAATAATTTTTAATGTAACAAACAAGGCTATCTCTGTCGATAGACTGACCATTGCATATACAGAAGCCAGAAGGACAAATAGCCAGAAGAAAGCAGCTATGAGAAAACCACAGAATGATTCTAACAATTGGGTAGACGTGCTCCAAATCTACAATGACAAAGTTGAGTTAAAGCACAAACAAAAGGCAAACATAAATCCCAATTGGTCTCCTGAACAGACAGCTATTTATGAAAATATTTTGAAAAGTTGTTCTGATGATCCACAAAAGTTTTGGGAAGTTGAAAGCCCAAAACAAGAAATCGTGACTTTGCATGATAATGGAGTCAAAGGGAAACTAATCCCTTGTACACCCTTAGATGAACAAGAAATTAAGAAACAGATAAATGAATTGCTAAGTTTAAAGCTGATAGAACCTAGCACATCTCATTATTCTTGTTCTGCATTTTTACTCAGAAATAGTCAGAGGAAAGGCTAGAATGGTTATAAATTATAAGCCTTTGAATGCAATTACCCAAAGTGTTAATTATCCTCTGCCCCGAAAAGAGACTATAATGCAAAAGATTCAAAACAGCAAAGTCTTTAGTAAGTTTGATATGAAATCGGGTTACTATCAAATCCAAATAGCTGCTGAAGATTGCCACAAGACTACTTTCACATGCCCAGCAGGTTTTTACCAATGGAAAGTAGTACCGTTTGGTTTGAAGAACGCCCCTGCCTTCTTTCAGAAAAGAATGGATTTTATTTTTGGAAAATATGATTTCATAGTGACATACATAGATGACATTCCTATACATAGTCCAGATATCGAAAGTCATCTAGCCCATTTGGACATATTTCATCAAGAAGTACTAAGGCATGGTATAGTTTTATCTGAGAAGAAAATCATCCTATTTCAAGAGAGTATTGATTTTCTTGGAATTCATATTTTGAATGGTCAAATCCAGATGCAGCCTCATGTACTTACTAAATTGTCAGAGTTTCCAGATGTTTTACCAGATACCAAGTCAATCCAAAGATTTTTGGGTGTTTTAAATTATGTACATAAGTATATACCCAGGTTATCTTTCAAGATTGCTCCCATTAGAAAACATCTTCAATCTGGTTGGTCTAACGAAGCAACCAAAGCAGTCAAGTTGTTAAAAAGAGAATGCATGAATCTGCCCACTCTAAAACCCCCAGGTGATGGTTTATTAATTTTACAAACCGATGCTTCTGATGAATTTTGGGCAGCTGTTCTTTTTTAAAAAGGGGAGAATCTAGAAGAAACGTTGTGTGCCTATGCTTCTGGTGAATTCTTAACACACCAGAAAAACTATTTCACTGCTGAAAAAGAAACCTTAGCCATCTTCAATGGAATTCAGAGATTTGAACTATATTTGGCTCCTGTCAAGTTCTTGATTAGAACTGATTCTATGAATTTTAAACATTTCTTAACAGCACAGATCTCTAGACAGATAGCAAGAGGAAGATTGTTGTCTTGGCAAATATGGTTTCAGCAATATGATTTTGATGTTGAATGGATTCCTGGTAACTCTAACTATCTTGCAGATTCTCTAACCAGGGAGATGAATAAGGCACATCGACAAGTCAATTTGTTTCAGTTTCCAGAAGATGACAGCTACAACACGTTTGTCAAAAGGTTCAATATCCTAGAAAAATATTGTAGCTTTATCACAGATGAAATCAAGAAGATAATTGGTCTTCGCCTCAGAAGGAATCAATGGATTCAAAGGTGCCAGGCATGGCAAAGCAAAAATGTTGGAATCAATCTTGGTCTAGAAGCCGAATTGGTAAAGGTTTATCCTCTGCCAAATTTGAAGGTAAAAATTTATTTCAAAACTCTTGATGATTTCTGGTCCATTCATTTCACACCTCCAATGATATGGACTTTGAGAACATTGAATTATTATCAAATGATTAGCGCTATTGATTTCACATTGGCTGTATTTACTAATTCAAAAATGCTTGAATTAGAAGAAATCAATATGAATGAACAAATTCAGAGATTTTTGGGTGTTTTAAATTATGTACATAAGTATATACCCGGGTTATCTTTCAAGACTGCTCAAAAGATGCATAGAGTAAACTTTCCACCAATAGAAGAATGGGAATATGCAAACAAACATTATGTAAAAGGGGGGAAATGGTCTGTCAAAACCAAATTTTGCACAACATCATCCAAATCCCGTCAGCCATCTACTAGAGCTGATTGTGCTCCATTGATAGAGCATAAAGCCACAAATACAAAAGACCTTGATCAGGTCTACCAAATTGACAATTATCTCACTACATGGTGTGCACATGCTGAAGAAGTTCTTGATGACTTAGTTTCTCAGTCTGAACAAATATTGGCCAATTTCAAATTGCTAAATGAGGAACAGCAAGAGATAAAAGCATAAAAGGAAGCCAAAAGATTGAGAAAAGAGAGAAGAAAGAAACGAGATGCCAAAGGTCCTAAATATTCTATTGATATGTCAACTCCTAATTTTTGGGATGTTGAAGAAGACAAAGAAGAAGAAGAAGCATATGTAGATTCAAGCTTAGAGATTGCATCAAAGAAGGAAGAAGGAGAATCATCAAATCCTCCTAAAACCAAACCAATTCCTTCTAAACCAAAATCTAAAGCTGAATTGATCACTCTAAAAGATGTTGCTTCTTTATTTCCATCATTTATTCTGCCTTCTATCCAGAAAGCTCATATATTCAGAGAGGCAAAATATCCTAGAATTGAAGAAGATTTATTTGCAGCAAATTCTAGTGGTTATGTCCTAGACTTAGATAAGTCTATCAATCCAGGAGAGTCAATTCGTATTTGGATAGGCTCATTGTACCAAATCCAGATTTCAATAAAGTTAGATAATGCATCTATCTTTGCCCTAGCAGAAAGACGCATGGCAGGCATAGTCCATGACTGGTGGATGGGTCCAAAACAAGAAGAAAGACAGAAATTCATTGACGCTGGACTATCTGTTACACAGTAATTTGTCACCGTCCCTACCATTTCCCGTCCCGCACATTGGAGGGCCCATTATGTGACCTGTGAGCAATGTCATGCCTTGAAACCATTATCATTGCACTCCTCTAAACATGAGCTTCAATTGCCCTAAAGACATCTCCTTGCAAAAAACCATAAAAACATCCCTTTTTGCATTGGCGCGGTTGGCCAGTTCATCTCTCGCGCCAATGAGGAAAACCCTACAAAGAGGCCGCGCCACCGCGCCTGGCCCTGCAGAGTTGGTGGCCGCGCCACCAATTTAAGCAGTGTTTTAAATAAGAAAGGCTAAGTTTTGTTTCAAACAAACTCGAGATCAAGCATCTTTCGAGCTGGGAGGTTTGGCTCCCGGGAGCTCCATGGAAGGAAGTGGTTTCACACCTCACAGCTTCCTTGAAGATAAGGCCAATCCCACAATTATAGGGACCCCAACTCCCCTTCCTCCATCTATAAAAGCTTGCCCATTTCCATTGCAAGCTAGTCTTGAAGTGCCCAAGTCTTGAATCTCCAAGTTCTCAAATTCCCAAGAGCCTTAATGCTGCAAGAGCCCCCATTCTTCCCTTAAGGCCAAACTCAAGCAAGGAGACTATCGTCGAGAGACTCTAAGAGAGGCTTGTCCTATCCTTGGTAGGCTTTGCGAGACGTGTTCTACTGGAGACCCTTCCGAAGGAGACCTCAGTGTCAGAACATTGGTTGTACTCTCTTTTGATTGTTTATTAATGAATGACTACTGGTTATGGTTCCACTCTATATTTCGTTTATGATAATGATGAGTTATATCCTTTCTGACTGATATATAGTTGCGTATTCTGGATTTTATGCTTGTATTCGTATTGTTTCTTGCATGTGCAGGTGTCCATTCACGGAGATCATGGGGGACCGTGATCCGCCGAAGTCGGTGAACCGGACGTTGGTTCCTTCGCGAACCGCAGCACCGGACTCCGTGGTAGGCATCCATCGTTGGCTTATTGCTCACCAGGAACTGCGCTCAGAGCATTTGATGATTGTTGCTAGACCCGCGTGGCTGGCTATAGGGATCGCTTCTGTCCACGTAGGGATTTACTCTCCTCAAAATTTGCGACTTCAAGTTAACATGATTTCCAGGTCCGATGACCCCTGGCTTATTCCTACGCCTGAGTAGGTGTTTGAGTTTGGAGAATCAATGTCCTTGACTCTAGTAGAGATCAGCTACTGTGAAATTGTTGCTGCATCTGATCCTCCACCTCCTCAGCATGCTCCTTTGAGCATGGCTCTATATGCTTACTCTCAATCCCCCAGGCTTGGTCAGGTCGATTCGCCTGATCCTGTCAAAGAGAATTTTCCTTCCAATGAAGCCATCATTGAAACTATGTCTCTTGAGGAGCTCCCTTGGGGTGATGGACATCATCGCTCCTCTTTTATGCCTAGCCTGGGGGCAATGTCTGAATTTCTGGAGTGTTATGCATCTCAGGTTCCTACTCCTCCTCTTCAAATGCCCATTTTGACGCACGAGGTTTTTTCGGAGGGAAACCTGAGTAATATCACTCAAACTATCCCGATCAACATCTCCGTCAAATCAGGGATCGTTGAGAATATTCACGTGGGAGTGACTTGTTCTCCTGATGAGATTCAAGTCTATACTAATCTTTTTAAAGAATTCAGAGATGTGTTCACCTGGTCCTACGAGGAAATGTCGGGGATTGATCGTAGTATCCTAGTGCATGATATTCCAACCTATCCTGGTGCGAAGCCCGTGCACCAATGCTTACGCCCCATGCATCCTTGGAAAGCCGCTGCAATTAAGGTAGAAGTTGAAAAACTTCTGAACGCGGGTTTTATTTATCCTATTCCCCTCACAGAATGGGTGTCTAACATTGTCCCCGGCCGACAAAAGTGTGGAAGGATTAGAGCTCCATGCTGATTTGGACACATCAATCGTGGCCTGGTTCAAAGATAATTATTCCACCGCTCATGTACTCCTGACATCGATTTAATGTGCCGGTGAGATCTATTCTCATACGCCAGGATATAATCGATCAATATTGCACTGAGATCGTAAAGACAAGACTACATTCATCCGTCCGTGGGGTACTTTCACGTATAAAAAGCTCCATCACGAGCTAAAGAACGCTCGAGCCATTTTTCGCGCATGTCCTACGCTTCATGACATTCGCCATATTCATTCGTTCGTCCTAATATGATTGCCAGCCATTCAAATTCCGCTTATATGGACCATCCCGAACATCTCCGCCAGATCTTTCTTCGTTGCAGGCGCTACAATATTAGGCTCAATCCTCATAAGTGCGTCTTCGGCGTGAATTCTGGTCGTCTTTTGGGATTCATAGTCTCGAAAGACGGGATTCGCCTTGACCCTTTAAAGGTTGAGGCCATCATCAACCTCCCATCACCCTCTTCATTATATCAGCTGCAGAGTCTGCAGGGAAAAGCGAACTTTCTTCGACGCTTTATCCTGAATTATGCCGAGGTGGCCAAAGGATTCACTCGTCTATTAAAGCAGAACGTTCCCTTCCATTGGGACGAAATCGCTCAGCAATCCTTTGAGAAGCTGAAGACGTTGCTTGTCAATGCTCCGTTGCTTCGTCCTCCGGACTACCACCGCGACTTCACTTTATATCTCGCCGCCACATTTAGCACCATAGCCATGGTCTTGGTGCAGGATGACGATGACGGTAATGAACATGTTGTTTATTATATGTCATGAAACCTTCTCGATCCAGAAACGCGTTATGCTCATGTTGAGAAGTTGGCGTTAGCCGCAGTACACGTTGTGCAGCGTTTTCGCCATTACATCCTTTTGCGTACGATAACAGTGGTTTCGGATTGCAACCCTATGACGTATGTTATTTATAGACAGTTGCTGGGGGGCAAATACTCCAAATGGATCGTTATCCTGCAGGAGTTTGACTTAGATTTCACTACCGCTAAGTCAACTAAATCACTGGCTTTCGCGGATCTTATATGCTCTCTCCCTACAGACTCCGCTCCCTCACACTCTGAAGACCATATACCGGACGAAACGCTTTTCCTCATCAATACTTGTGACCCTTGGTACGGTGACATAATTTTGTATCTTCAAACCTCGACATTTCGGTCTAAGTTGGATAAAGTTTCCCGCCGTCAGATTCGGCATCAGTCCCAGCCCTACCGTATAGTAGGAGATACCTTATACTGCATTGGAGTAGATTCGGTGCTCCGGTGGTGCCTAACCTTGGAGGAGGCTGAAAAGGTCCTAAATGACTGCCACAGTGGCGCCTGTGGTGGACATATGTCCAGATATGCTACTGCCCAGAAAATTCTGCGAGCAGGTTATTTCTGGCCTTCCATATTCAAAGACTGTATCACTGCAGTCCGTAAATGTCATGCGTGCCAGATATTTCAGCGCAAGATGCACGCGCCGCCTCTCCCTTTACATCCCGTTATTACCGTCGGCCCTTTTGCAAAATGGGGCGTGGATTTTATGACGTGTAACCCTCACTCGGCCGGGGGGCATGCGTATATAATTGTCGACGTCGACTACTTCACCAAGTGGGCCGAGGCGATGCCTACACTAGCTGCTGACGGTAAAACGACTGCTCAATTTATATTCAACCACGTTATTGCACGGTTCGGGGTTCCTCAGGCCATCGTCACCGATCATGGTACTCATTTCCGAGATTATATGATGGCTGAGCTGACTTCAAAGTTGGGCTTGCGTCACGACAGCTCAACACCATATTACCCTCAGGCGAATGGTCAGGTTGAAGCAGTGAACAAGGTTCTAGTCACTATGCTTCAACGAACAGTTGGTATTCACAAATCCAATTGGCATCTCCAACTGTTCTCAGCTCTATGGGCATACCGAACATCTCCAAAGAGTGAAACTGGATTCACACCATTTCAATTGGTGTACGGTCTGGAAGCAACTCTTCCGGTTGAATGCAAGATTCCTTCTCTGAAATTAGTTGTGGAACTTTTACCTAATACTTCTGCTGAGGAAGAACGTCTTCTGTATCTGGAACGGTTAGATGAAACCCTTCATCTGGCTGCTTTGGTTATTGAAGCACAAAAGAAGAGGGTCAAAACTCATTTTGATCAATCTGTTTCCCCCCGTTCCTTTATCGAAGGAGACCTCGTCCTCCTGTACGATCAAGCACATGAAAAGCTTGGAGCCGGTAAGTTCCAGCCTATGTGGCATGGGCCCTATATAGTAAAACGCTTTTTGAAAAAAGGGGCTTATGAGCTTATATATTATGAAGGAGTTCTGCTGGCGCAGCCCAGAAATGGGTTGTACCTTAAAAAGTACTATGCCTGAAGTGATTTCTTGGTGTGGTGTGTGTACATAGGTGTGTGTTTTTCATTTGTGTGCATGTATGGTGTGGTGTGCCTTGTAAACATCTTTCTGCTGATTGGGTCTTCCTGGTTGTGCAGATGTCCATTCATCCATTTGTTGGTTTCGCGGATGGTGCCTCCCGCAGTACCAGGAATCTGTCTTCAGCAGCCTGGGTAATCTATGATCCTGCTGGTGAGTTGGTCAACCTGCAAGGTGTGTGTCTAGGATGTACTACGAACAACATCGCGGAATATAGTGTTGTGTTAGAATTATTGACCGAGGCAGTAAACCTTGGTATCCGTGAATTGCTTGTGTATCTAGATTCACAACTTGTAGTGTTACAGCTGAACGGACACTATTCGGTAAGAAACCCGTCCATTTTACGTCTGTATCTGCGTATCCGATTACTGGAAAGGAATTTTGACTACATTACATATCAACATATACCCAGGCATTTGAATACATTAACATATGCGGTAGCTAATTTGGTGTTAGACAGACATTTGCGCAATTTGTAAATCATCATCACATGTAAAGAAAGATCCATCCAGAAATATATATGCATATATATATATATAGATATCGAAGTGTTTACATAGCGTGTGTCACATAAAGTCAAAAATATACATAATCATCTTAAATACATCCGGAGACGATATGTCTCTCAAAAAATATGTGTGGTAAAAGCCCTAAGAGTCTAATCCGCATGGTGCTCATGATAACATGTAACTGCACGCACTAAGCATCTCAGAAGTTGGTGGATCCGACTACGTACTCCCACCATATGTCGTTGGTACGCCATCGGTACATCCGCTAGCCGAGCATAGTCCGAGATCCCTCAGGCAATACCCTCGAGATTCTGGATCAACTCCTCCCCTCCTGTGCACTCTGCCTGAGGATCAGGGGCGAGAAGAGTCCTCCGCGCGATTGGAGACATACCGGCTGGTCTCTCGGGGCCCACATCTGCATACATATAAAATGTGTTAGGAAAAATGTGTATTAACAAAAAAAAACATAAAACATAAAAATCAAAATAGATGAGGTCATACCCAACTCCTCGTCCCAGTCATCTCCTTCTGGCAGTGGGAGATCTGGGTCTCTAGCGAAATCGGTTCCTGCATATGGCCAGTCCTCCACTACAATCAACTGGCACCGCAACCACCCAAAAAACTCCGGCCTCCACGACATCTGTTGGCCTCCTCCAGCTCTAGCAATAGTGCTGCCCAGCGAGCCATTCTTGGCTCTCGTGGAATCGGCTCAGCTACAATGGCCCCTTGGCCTTGGAAGATTGGTAATCGTTCCAGAATAAATGATACCAGGATGGAACCGTAGCCGAACTCTTTCAGTTTGGCTTGCTTGCATTTCTGAGCTGTCTCTTCATGTTTATTGTTACTGTTGTAGCCCAATCAAACAAAAGTGGAGTCATGCACTCTGAGGCCAGCAGGAGTTGGGCCTTTGTGGCCTCGTGCGGTGCCTGCGACCCTGCAGCCCGCGTGATGGTATGTAGGACAACCCTCAATGCCAGATCCGGGATGGTGTGTATATCCACCTTTTTACTCCCTGATCCCATTTGTGCCCTTGGGCACACTCGTGCCATCACCTCTTCCATCTTCTCGCCGGATGGTCTGCTCCCAATCAAGATGGGCACCGGACCTCTGCGGGACAGTCCAGTTATGAAATACACATCAGAGACCTCCAGTTCCAACACCTGGTCTCGTAACTTGAACACTTGTTCCTGTTCATCCCAAATATTGATCAGATACTTGAGG
Organism: Pinus albicaulis; assembly: GCA_034641835.2. Lineage (NCBI taxonomy): Eukaryota > Viridiplantae > Streptophyta > Pinopsida > Pinales > Pinaceae > Pinus > Pinus albicaulis. The sequence continues at coordinate 1,132,303,917 of CM076580.1, forward strand.
AGCTCAGGTTGAGCTCGTAAGCAGGGTGTTAGGAAGAACTTCTTCAGCCCACAATTTCTGAGGGCATTCATGCAAGCCTCGTTTTCCATGGCCTGTTCATCCTCTTCTCCATGCTCTCTTTCTTTCCACTCAATCACCATTTTTCTTGATTTCCTGCATCCACATGGTCACAAACCCTTAATTAGATCTCTGGTAGGCTTCAAAATTCATTTAAATTGATTAAAATTTCAAATTTCTAGGCGGAAATTTGGGTTCGGCCGCTGGTGCGGCTGTTTAGTGAACAGTCGCACCACGTGGCACGGGGCCTTTACATGGAAAATCCCATTGGCGCGGGTCCGTGCCCGATACCCGCGCCAATGAGCGCAACCCTAAAAATTCAAAAAATTGCCACAAGAGTCTGATACATGAGGGAAAACTATCAAAAAATGGATTGAAATGAAATTCAGGGAAGCGCCTCTTACCTGCAATAGACGAGAATCTGAATGGTAAACCGGATCTGTCGCAATCACCGTCAGAAGTTTTGCACACCAAATGGACCACTGCTACTTTTCACCAAGGTAAATAGTAAATGTAATTTTGTTTTTACCATTTTGGCATATTTATAACTTTTTCGACACAAGATAGGTTTTAAAAGTTATTTCTCCCAAATATTTTAATATGTTATGTCGGAAATGGGTTTTACGCTTGCTTGGTATGTGCAGCAACAGGTCTTTCCGCGACTTTAACGGTGAAAACGAGTTGTATTTTATACTTTTTCGGACTCAGTAAATGAACGAAAAAGTCACTTTGGAGTCATCTTTCAGCTCTTTTCTGACTCTCTAAACATGAAAAGATCGTCGAGGCCCTTGTCGTTTCGATCTCGTTAAAATGGACACGAATCGACATCTACCCAGTATACGTTTACCCCTTTTTCGGGCTGGGATGGATTGATTACGAAAAAGGAATACCCTAGCCTATCGCGACTAGGAGGTTTTCTTGGATATTGTTTTCTACCTTTTCAGATCTGAGGAACTATTTACGAAAAGGGACCTGTGGAGTTTACTTTTCTGCTGTCTTTTCAAACTCTCTAAACATGAAAAGACGCCGAGTTCTCCCTTTGTCAGACTCGTTAAACCTTGATGACATCGGATCCAGTCGAAATGACGTTCTCCGAGTTCCTCCTTCCTAGGACTCGTTAAATGCACTAGGATGGATTCGCCCGAAGGGCGGACTTATATTACAAGCATATGCTATCCCCTTCAAGCTTGTTATAAAAATAATTGGGGTACTCGCCAGAAATGGTGGGGGGAAAATGGAACCATCGTCGTTGTCGTCGGCAGTATGTCGCTCTTGAACATGGCACTTGTCTGCATTCGTGTCGGGTTGGGGACATCTCATCTCGTTTCTTCACTTTGCCTCCATGGGTTTGGATAATCCCTTTTGACCTCTCATCTGCTCATTGCCTCGTCACCATGACCTCTGATCCGTTGATGTCAAATACTGCCAAGTCCACTGTCGTGTCGTTTATATGTTCAAGAGAAGTTGGCCTCTGCAAATATCAACCTTCCTCTGATTCTCATACGATTCCGATTCACAACAAAACACCATGTTCCTCTGTCTTGTGTCAATGATGTGAGAAACATCATGGCCCACCTTTGATCAAGGTCACTTCCTGTCGACTTCAGCTCATTATCCAGGAAGCTGATCTAGAGACTCCTTTATGGTACCTTGGAGCTTGCATGCCTCAATGGCAGGTTCGTCGCATTCGACGTGAGGTTCTCATCATTGGCCTCCGATCGAGTGATTCTACGGGTGTTCGATGCCAGCTCATTGATTCACATGTCGTATATTGTACCTGTAGTACCTTGAGGGCCATCGTCATTATTGGTGGTTCCTCTCGCATCTGTTAACAGCTCTCATCATTGGCTGGTAATCAGGCGATGTTCTTGCATGTTCGACTTCAGCTCACATATTCGCATTCTTGAACTTGTACTTTGTTTGGGTCGAGATGGAGCGCAAGACCCTGGATTGTGTCTGTTGTAATCCAGGCTGCGATATTGTGGATTATTATGATTATTTACATGACTTATTCAATGGATGGCTGTGACCATACCTGAGTCTATTTATTGATCCTCACTAGATGGCTGCGCCCATACCCTGGATCTGGATTATAGTATACTCTGTTTCGGATGGCTGCGCCCATACCGCATATATATCATGTACTTGAGATATCAGTTGTATTTCTCCACGCAGGTTTTCCAACGGCGGAGCTTCAGTTGGACACGTTCTCGTAAATCATTTCACCCCTCTCTCTCTCTCTCTCGGGCCTCATACTTTAGGGGGCATCTGTTACACATTAATTTGTCACCGTCCCTACCATTTCCTGTCCCGCACATTGGAGGGCCTATTATGTGACCTGTGAGCAATGTCATGCCTTGAAACCATTATCATTGCACTCCTCTAAACATGAGCTTCAATTTCCCTAAAGACATCTCCTTGCAAAAAACCATAAAAACATCCCTTTTTGCATTGGCGCGGTTAGCCAGTTCATCACTTGCGCCAATGAGGAAAATCCTACAAAGAGGCCGCGCCAACTGGCGCTCTGTCCCAGAGTCGCAGTCGCACCAGCCAATTTAAGTAGTGTTTTTTAAATAAGAAAGGCGGAAGTTTTGTTTCAACAAACTCAGAAACTGCTATCTATCTTGAGTTGGGAGGTTTGGCTCCGGGAGTTCCATGGAGGGGAAGTGGTTTGCCACCTCTCATGGAAGCTTCCTTGGTGATAGGGCCAATCCCACAATTATAGGGATCCCAACTCCCCTTCCTCCTTCTATAAAAGCTTACACATTGCCATTGCAAGCTAGTCTTGAAGTGCCTAAGCTTTGAATCTCCAAATTCCCAAGAGCCTTGATGCTGCAAGAGCCCTCATTCTTCCCTTAAGGCTGACTCAAGCAAAGAGACTATCGTCGAGAGACTCTAAGAGAGTCTTGTCCCATCCCTGGCAGGCTTTGCGAGACGTGAACGACTGGAGACCCTTCTGAAGGAGACCTCAGCGTCAGAACATTGGTTGTACTCTCTTTCGACTGCTTATTAATGAATGACTACTGGTTATGGTTCCACTCTGTTTTTCACTTATGATAATGATGAGTTATATCCTTTCTGACTGATATATAGTTGCGTATTCTAGATTTTATGCTTGTATTCGTGTTGTTTCTTGCATGTGCAAGTGTCCATTCACGGAGATCGTGGGGATCGTGATCTGCCGAAGCTGAGGAACGGGAACGTTGTCTCTTCTACGAATCATAGCACTGGACTCCAGGTAGGCCTCCATCGTTGGCTTATTTATTCGCAATTAGGAACTTGCACTGTAGCATTTGATGATTGTTGCTAGACCAGTGTTGGGCTAGTAGGGATCGCCTCTGTCCGTAGAGGGGTTTTACCTCCTCAACACTATCCATGTTAGAATTTTTGTTAAAAACCCAGTTTGTGCCAGAGCCAGTAGATGAAAACCAACAGATTATAACAGATCTTGCTAGGATGGAGTTGAAAGAGTTAAAATTCTTAGAACAATTTGGTCAAGATTTTATGACAAACATATATAAAGCTAATTTGACCAATGACTCCAGTCAGAAGATTGCATATCTTTCTAAATTACCAGGTAATATAGGAGATCTTATTCTCAAAGATCTACAACAGCAACAAAAGACAGTTGATCATATATATTGGCTTGATCTTTTGTTTAGATGCAAAGAAAAGGTCAAATATTTATGTTGGCAAAAGAAAGCACAAGAAGTCACTCCTAGTTCAAAAGTTTGTCGAACTGTTTTGCCATGGACTCCTGTTAAGAATAAAAGAAAATTTCGTAGAAAATATGGAAGACACAGACCCAAGAAAGTTTCTAATCCTAGAAGACCTTTCAAGAGATATAAGTTTTTGAAGAAAGGCAGGAAACCAAGAAATGAAAATGACTGTTTTATTTGTAAACAAGAAGGACACTTTGCAAGAAAATATCCTAAGTCTTCATCCAGTAAACTGAAAGCTTGTATAGATGTTGAAGAATTTGTAGATAATTGGTCAGTTGTCGAGTCACAAGATGAAGTCTCAGATGTATATATTCTGACTGATGCTTCTCTGTCTGATGAAGAAATCCCTGGGATATCTCAGAAAATGTATAAATGTACATATTATTGTGATGATGAAATCTCTGAGATAGATGAACAAGAACTTCATTATAGTGATGAATTTTCAGAAACTGAAGAATCTTCAAGTGATATTGAAGATTACTCAAGTGAAGATCAATCAATCACACCTGAAAAGCATGAAGAAGAAAATTCTTCTTTGCAACCATTAAACTCTTTCTGTCCATCTAAGAAAAAGGTTGTTGAATCTTTATCTTTACCAATTTCTCAATACGATCCAGTTCCAGAAGAAACATTTTTAAAGAAAATCGTCAAGACTAATAGCTTGATTTATTTTCCAGTTCAAGTACAAGTAAAAGGTGAATGGATCACTGTTGATGCTTTCTTAGACACAGGTGGTTCAAACAACCTTGCCAGACCATCTTTGTTCAAAGGTCTTTGGAAGCCATTACAAAACATTCTTGTTGCTGAAACAGTGGGAAGCATGATCAACCTCACCCACTATGTTGATAATGTGTCTTTAAAAATTGGGGGGAGTATTATTAAAATGACACCTATTCAGCACTATGATCCCTCTACAAGTTTATTCCTTGGAATTCCATTTATAAGTTCTGTGTAACCTCTTACCATCAGTGCAGACAAAATAATTTTTAATGTAAAAAACAAGGCTATCTCTGTTGATAGACTTACCATTGCAGATACAGAAGCCAGAAGGACAAATAGCCAGAAGAAAGAAGGTATGATAAAACCACAGAATGATTCTAACAATTGGGTATACATGCTCCAAATCTACAATGACAAAGTTGAGTTAAAGCACAAACAAAAGGCAAACATAAATCCCAATTGGTCTCCTGAACAGACAGCTATCTATGAAAAGATTTTGAAAAGTTGTTCTGATGATCCACAGAAGTTTTGGGAAGTTGAAAGCCCAAAAAAAGAAATTGTGACTTTGCATGATAATGGAGTCAAAGGGAAACTAATCCCTTGTACACCCTCAGATGAACAAGAAATTAAGAAACAGATAAATCAATTGCTAAGTTTAAAGCTGATAGAACCTATCACATCTCATTATTCTTGTTCTGCATTTTTAGTCAGAAACCACTCAGAAATGGTCAAAGGAAAGGCTAGAATGGTGATAAATTATAAGCCTTTGAATGCAATTACCCAAAGTGTTAATTATCCTCTGCCCCGACAAGAGACTATAATGCAAAAGATTCAAAACAGCAAAGTCTTTAGTAAGTTTGATATGAAATCGGGTTACTATCAAATCCAAATAGCTGCTGAAGATCGCCACAAGACTGCTTTCACATGCCCAACAGGTTTTTACCAATGGAAAGTAGTACCGTTTGGTTTGAAGAATGCCCCTGCTTTCTTTCAGAAAAGAATGGATTTTATTTTTGGAAAATATGATTTCATAGTGACATACATAGATGACATTCTTGTACATAGTCCAGATATCAAAAGTCATCTAGCCCATTTGGACATATTTCATCAAGAAGTACTAAGGCATGGTATAGTTTTATTTGAGAAGAAAATGATCCTATTTCAAGAGAGTATTGATTTTCTTGGAAATCATATTTTGAATGGTCAAATCCAGATGCAGCCTCATGTACTTACTAAATTGTCAGAGTTTCCAGATGTTTTACCAAATACCAAGTCAATCCAAAGATTTTTGGGTGTTTTAAATTATGTACATAAGTATATACCCAGGTTATCTTTCAAGACTGCTCCCATTAGAAAACATCTTCAATCTAGTTGGTCTAATGAAGCAACCAAAGCAGTCAAGTTGTTAAAAAAAGAATGCATGAATCTGCCCACTCTAAAACCCCAAGGTGATGGTTTATTAATTTTACAAACCAATGCTTCTGATGAATTCTGGGCAGCTGTTCTTTTTGAAAAAGGGGAGAATCTAGAAGAAACCTTAGCCATCTTCAATGGAATTCAGAGATTTGAACTATATTTGGCTCCTGTCAAGTTCTTGATTAGAACTGATTCTATGAATTTTAAACATTTCTTAACAGCAAAGATCTCTAGACAGATAGCAAGAGGAAGATTGTTGTCTTGGCAAATATGGTTTCAGCAATATGATTTTGATGTTGAATGGATTCCTGGTAACTCTATCTATCTTGCAGATTCTCTAACCAGGGAGATGAATAAGGCACATCGACAAGTCAGTTTGTTTCAGTTTCCAGAAGATGACAGCTACAACACGCTTGTCAAAAGGTTCAATATCCTAGAAAAATATTGTAGCTTTATCACAGATGAAATCAAGAAGATAATTGGTCTTCGCCTCAGAAGGAATCAATGGATTTAAAGGTGCCAGGCATGGCAAAGCAAAAATGTTGGAATCCATCTTGGTCTAGAAGCCGAATTGGTAAAGGTTTATCCTCTGCCAAATTTGAAGGTAAAAATTTATTTCAAAACTCTTGATGATTTTTGGTCCATTCATTTCACACCTCCAATGATATGGACTTTGAGAACATTGAATTATTATCAAATGATTTGCGCTATTAATTTCGCATTGGCTGTATTTACTAATTCAAAAACGCTTGAATTAGAAGAAATCAATATGAATGAACAAATTCAGAGATTTTTAGTTTCTTTAAGGATACCAGATTTGTTTGAAGAATTAGACACTGCATGTCTACAAAGGCCTGATGAAAATTATCAGCCTACCGATTCTTTTCCTCAATATGAACTCTTTGAAAAGTTTGCAGATTGGGAAATTAAGAATGGAGTTTGTTGTAAAGTGAAAGTGAAAGAGTTTCTCAATGTATAGAACGATCATTACAGTATATGAGAACCTTTTATAATCCATGGGATTTTCAGAATGCTGAGATGAGAGTTCCCATAACTCCCAATCTATTTGCACAATTTTATTGTGTAGAAGCTGCTGATTTTTCTTATTTGGCAACAAACGAAGAAGAAATCAAAGAGATATCTCAGTGGTTGACAGAGTTCAGTTTTTTTAAATTAGAAGAAAAAATTGAAATGTTGAAGACTATTAGTGAAATACAAGGCGATCCTCATGTTTTCAGATTTGTGGTAAATCAAAAAGCCTTAATCACTACTAGTGTTATCAGTGGAAATTGGTCAAGTGATGCTGTTTGTCTCCTTAGTATTTTACTCAAAACCAAGGCATGTTCGTCCATGATTTTTTAACTTGGTTGGCAAGAACAAGATGTTCTTAGCAATAGTTGTCGACAATCGGTCCAATACTCAATTGAAACAGCTACCAGCATGTTTCAAATTTTCAAATGGAACATGCTAGATGGGATTGAATTATCATTTGAAACAATAATGAAATTTCAGAAGATAAGAAAAGATTCTTTTCTTGACATTGAAATAAATCCTACTGCATATCTACACCATTGGACAAAAGGAACAGATAAGTATGCCCCAGTCATACAGAAAAAGCATCCGTTCACGGATCGAATAAAGTTCGAGCAAGGACAATCGTCTAATCTAAGGCCCTCATATTCAACTGAAGAGACAAAAATAATATCAATCAAAGGAAAAGGAAAATTATATGAAAAAGAGATTCCTACTTTATATGTGGACCTATACAATGATGCTCAAGATCCGAACGACCTCGATTGGCAAAAAGATTATCTTGATTGGCTTGAAGAACAAGCTTTAGAAAAATGCCATTCTGAAATAGAAATTGATGATTATGACAGTGACTGTAGTCCAAAAGGGCCATGGTAATTGTGTCTTATTATGTAAATTATTGTACTTCAGAATATTGGGTAGACACCGTCTGGAATAGTAATATCCGACAGGACCCTCAATAATTACTTCTTTATGTCATGTCTTTCTTTTTTAGATTCGTAGTTTTAGATTATAAATAGATGATCTCTATGTCTCTAAGATCATCGTTGTATGAAGAGTGAGTGTGTGAGATTGTGTGTGTAATACAGAGCTCTCTAAGATCTGAATTTTCTAATACTTATTTTGAAGTAATTCAAAGCCGTTAGGCCGCCTATCTGAGGACAGTTCTTTGCAAAAGCACCTGTGAGTTGTAAGGCGTTGCTTAAAGTGGCCAGTGGAGTGCCCAGAAGTTGCACGCAGACTCGGTTGAGCAAGCAGTTCGCTGACTGTTTCTAAGTTGGTTCAAGTAAGTAATCTATCGTCTATTTATTTGGTATCGGAGCCCTGTTTTCAAAGCCTGAAGATGTCAAGCATAATTCGCTCTTTCTCTTCGATAGATTGTAGAGTTGTTACTGAAGTTGATACTCGAAGTGTAGAAACGAAGAATGATCCAAATAGCTCTCATGAAGTTATCGAAAATCCAGAGACTTGGAATCCCCCTCCTTTGAATTCTACAGATGTATATAAACTTCTTATGACCTTTATTTTCAGAAAATTGTCCATGTTAAAAGAAGTCGAAGTAAAAATAAAAATAGCAGGTCCTAATGTACAAATAGTGAGTCTGAATCTGTTTTCAGAAACAGAGATAAAGAAGTTTAGAGAGTATGCTCAGAAAAAGAAATATTCTTATATCCACTTTGGAGGCATAAGGGTTGGTTTAGCTCCTTTGTTTAGACATGGTTTAAATACTCCTTGTATTGCTGAATTGTTTGATACCCGACACCATAACTATGATCATGCTAGAATTAGAACAATCATGGGAAGCTTATCCATAGGATGTCAATATGGAACTATCTATCCAGATTCTTCCATAAGTCTTACCGATCCCCATTTGCGCAATTGTTGGAAGTTAATGACTGGTGTTCAAGGTTTAGACATGATTGATGACTCAGATTATATGTCTATCTTAATTCAAACATCTTTTCAGTTGACGAATACTATCCATCCAAAGCTTAAGAAACCAGTATTACGAGATTGTATTACTGTAGGTATAAGCAATGCTCAAGTTGAAGGCATATCTTATGACTCAATAGGTTTACCTAATGATTGGTATTTTCAGTATAAATCCCTTGCAGATGTACATAAACCCGCTAGTAAAGCAAAAAGAGTGTCTATAAAAAATGGTCAAGTTCGTATCATTCCTGATCGTCCATCCATCCCTCGACCTATTTTTCATCCTCGCAGAACAATTGTCCCTGTCTCTGCAGAATCATCTTCTCAAAATCAGAATCCAATTGAGGAAGTCTTTACTCAAGAACCAGTTCTGGCCGACAATGAATTATACATTCCTGAATCCAAACCCTTTTTAGCTGTTCAAAAGATGCATAGAGTAAACTTTCCACCAATAGAAGAATGGGAATATGCAAACAAACGTTATGTAAAATGGGGGAAATGGCCTGTCAAAAACAAATTTTGCACAACATCATCCAAATCCCGTCAGCCATCTACTAGAGCTGATTGTGCTCCATTGATAGAGCATAAAGCCGCAAATACAGAAGACCTTGATCAGGTCTACCAAATTGGCAATTATCTCACTACATGGTGTGCACATGCTGAAGAAGTTCTTGATGAATTAGGTTCTCAGTCTGAACAAATATTGGCCAATTTAAAATTGCTAAATGAGGAACAGCAAGAGATAAAAGCAGAAAAGGAAGCCAAAAGATTGAGAAAAGAGAGAAGAAAGAAACGTAAAGATGCCAAAGGTCCTAAATATTCTATTGATATGTCAACTCCTAATTTTTGGGATGTTGAAGAAGACAAAGAAGAAGAAGAAGCATATGTAGATTCAAGCTTAGAGATTGCATCAAAGAAGGAAGAACGAGAATCATCAAATCCTCCTCCTAAAACAAAACCTATTCCTTCTAAACCAAAATCTAAAGCTGAATTGATCACTCTAAAAGATGTTGCTTCTTTATTTCCATCATTTATTTTGCCTTCTATCCAGAAAGCTCATATATTCAGAGAGGCAAAATATCCTAGAATTGAAGAAGATTTATTTGCAGCAAATTCTAGTGGTTATGTCCTAGACTTAGATAAGTCTAGCAATCCAGGAGAGTCAATTCATATTTGGATAGGCTCTTTGTACCAAATGCAGATTTCAATAAAGTTAGATAATGCATCTATCTTTGCCCTAGCAGAAAGACGCATGGCAGGCATAGTCCATGCCTGGTGGATGGGTCCAAAACAAGAAGAAAGACATAAATTCATTGACGCTGGACTATCCATGTTAGAGTTGTTCTTCAAAACCCAGTTTGTGCCAGAGCCAGTAGATGAAAACCAACAGATTATAACAGATCTTGCTAGGATGGAGTTGAAAGAGTTAAAATTCTTAGAACAATTTGGTCAAGATTTTATGACAAAGATATATAAAGCTAATTTGACCAATGACTCCAGTCAGAAGATTGCATATCTTTCTAAATTACCAGGTAATCTAGGAGATCTTATTCTCAAAGATCTACAACAGCAACAAAAGACAGTTGATCAAATATATTGGGTTGATCTTTTATTTAGATGCAAAGAAAAGGTCAAATATTTATGTTGGCAAAAAAAAGCACAAGACGTCACTCCTAGTTCACAATTTTGTCGAACTGTTTTGCCATGGACTCCTGTTAAGAATAAAATAAAATTTCGTAGAAAATATGGAAGATACAGACCCAAGAAAGTTGCTAATCCTAGAAAACCTTTCAAGAGATATAAGTTTTAGAAGAAACGTAGGCAACCAAGAACTGACATGCCTGTTTTATTTGTAAGCAAGAAGGAAACTTTGCAAGAAAATGTCCTAAGTCTTCATCCAGTAAACTGAAAGCTTGTATAGATGTTGAAGAATTTTTTGATAATTGTTCAGTTGTCGAGTCACAAGACGAAGTCTCAGATGTATATATTCTGACTGATGCTTCTCTGTCTGATGAAGAAATACCTGGAGTATCTCAGAAAATGTATAGATGTTCATAATATTGTGATGATGAAATATCTGAGATAGATGAACAAGAACTTCATTATAATGATGAATTTTCAGAAACTGAAGAGTCTTCAAGTGATATTGAAGATTACTCAAGTGAAGATCAATTAGCCACACCTGAAAAGCATGAAGAAGAAAATTCTTCTTTGCAACCATTAAACTCTTTCTGTCCATATCAGAAAAAGGTTGTTGAATCTTTATCTTTACCAATTTCTCAATACGATCCCGTTTCAGAAGAAATTTTTTTAAAGAAAATCGTCAAGACTAATAGCTTGATTTATTTTCCAGTTCAAGTCCAAGTGAAAGGTTAATGGATCATTGTTGATGCTTTCTTAGACACAGGTGGTTCAAAAGCCCTTGCCATACCATCTTTGTTCAAAGGTCTTTGGAAGCCATTACAAAACATTCTTGTTGCCGAAACAGTGGGAAGCACGATCAACCTCACCCACTATGTTGATAATGTGTCTTTAAAAATTGGGGGGAGTATTATTAAAATGACAGCTATTCAGCACTATGATCCCTCTACAAGTTTATTCCTTGGAATGCCATTTATAAGTTCTGTGTTACCTCTTACCATCAGTGCAGACAAAATAATTTTTAATGTAAAAAACAAGGCTATCTCTATTGATAGACTGACCATTGCAGATACAGAAGCCAGAAGGACAAATAGCCAGAAGAAAGCAGGCATGAGAAAACCACAGAATGATTCTAACAATTGGGTAGACGTGCTCCAAATCTACAATGACAAAGTTGAGTTAAAGCACAAACAAAAGGCAAACATAAATCCCGATTGGTCTCCTGAACAGACAGCTATCTATGAAAAGATTTTGAAAAGTTGTTCTGATGATCCACAGAAGTTTTGGGAAGTTGAAAGCCCAAAACAAGAAATAGTGACTTTGCATGATAATGGAGTCAAAGGGAAACTAATCCCTTGTACACCCTCAGATGAACAAGAAATTAAGAAACAGATAAATGAATTGCTAAGTTTAAAGCTGATAGAACCTAGCACATCTCATTATTCTTGTTCTGCATTTTTAGTCAGAAACCACTCAGAAATAGTCAGAGGAAAGGCTAGAATGGTGATAAATTATAAGCCTTTGAATGCAATTACCCAAAGTGTTAATTATCCTCTGCCCCGACAAGAGACTATAATGCAAAATATTCAAAACAGCAAAGTCTTTAGTAAGTTTGATATGAAATCGGGTTACTATCAAATCCAAATAGCTGCTAAAGATCGCCACAAGACTGCTTTCACATGCCCAGCAGGTTTTTACCAATGGAAAGTAGTACCGTTTGGTTTGAAGAACGCCCCTGCCTTCTTTCAGAAAAGAATGGATTTTATTTTTGGAAAATATGATTTCATAGTGACATACATAGATGACATTCTTGTACATAGTCCAGATATCGAAAGTCATCTAGCCCATTTGGACATATTTCATCAAGAAGTACTAAGGCATGGTATAGTTTTATCTGAGAAGAAAATGATCCTATTTCAAGAGAGTATTGATTTTCTTGGAATTCATATTTTGAATGGTCAAATCCAGATGCAGCCTCATGTACTTACTAAATTGTCAGAGTTTCCAGATTTTTTACCAGATACCAAGTCAATCCAAAGATTTTTGGGTGTTTTAAATTATGTACATAAGTATATACCCAGGTTATCTTTCAAGACTGCTCCCATTAGAAAACATCTTCAATCTGGTTGGTCTGATGAAGCAACCAAAGCAGTCAAGTTGTTAAAAAGATAATGCATGAATCTGCCCACTCTAAAACCCCCAGGTGATGGTTTATTAATTTTACAAACCGATGCTTCTGATGAATTTTGGGCAGCTGTTCTTTTTGAAAAAGGGGAGAATCTAGAAGAAATGTTGTGTGCCTAAGCTTCTGCTGAATTCTTAACACACCAGAAAAACTATTTCATTGCTGAAAAAGAAACCTTAGCCATCTTCGATGGAATTCAGAGATTTGAACTATATTTGGCTCCTGTCAAGTTCTTGATTAGAACTGATTCTATGAATTTTAAACATTTCTTAACAGTAAAGATCTCTAGACAGATAGCAAGAGGAAGATTTTTGTCTTGGCAAATATGGTTTCAGCAATATGATTTTGATGTTGAATGGATCCCTGGTAACTCTAACTATCTTGCAGATTCTCTAACCAGTGAGATGAATAAGGCACATCGACAAGTCCGTTTGTTTCAGTTTCCAGAAGATGACAGCTACAACACGTTTGTCAAAAGGTTCAATATCCTAGAAAAATATTATAGCTTTATCACAGATGAAATCAAGAAGATAATTGGTCTTCGCCTCAGAAGGAATCAATGGATTCAAAGGTGCCAGGCATGGCAAAGCAAAAATGTTGGAATCAATCTTGGTCTAGAAGCCGAATTGGTAAAGGTTGATCCTCTGCCAAATTTGAAGGTAAAAATTTATTTCAAAACTCTTGATGATTTCTGGTCCATTCATTTCACACCTCCAGTGATATGGACTTTGAGAACATTGAATTATTATCAAATGATTGGCGCTATTGATTTCGCATTGGCTGTATTTACTAATTCAAAAATGCTTGAATTAGAAGAAATCAATATGAATGAACAAATTCAGAGATTTTTAGTTTCTTTAAGGATACCAGATTTGTTTGAAGAATTATACACTGCATGTGTACAAAGGCCTGATGAAAATTATCATCCTACCGATTCTTTTCCTCAATATGAACTCTTTGAAAAGTTTGCAGATTGGGAAATTAAGAATGGAGTTTGTTGTAAAAAGAAAAGTGAAAGAGTTTCTCAGTGTATGGAACGATCATTACAGTATATGAGAACCTTTTATAATCCATGGGATTTTCAGAATGCTGAGATGAGAGTTCCCATAAATCCCAATCCATTTGCACAATTGTATTGTGTAGAAGCTGCTGATTTTTCTTATTTGGCAACAAACGAAGAAGAAATCAAAAAGATATCTCAGTGGTTGACAGAGTTCAGTTTTTTAAAATTAGAAGAAAAATTGAAATGTTGAAGACTATTAGTGAAATACAAGGCGATCCTCATGTTTTCAGATTTGTGGTAAATCAAAAAGCCTTAATCACTACTAGTGTTATCAGTGGAAATTGGTCAAGTGATGATGTTTGTCTCCTTAGTATTTTACTCAAAACCAAGGCATGTTCGTCCATGATTTTTGAACTTGGTTGGAAAGAACAAGATGTTCTTAGCAATAATTGTCGACAATGGGTCCAATACTCAATTGAAACAGCTACCAGCATGTTTCAAATTTTCAAATGGAACATGCTAGATGGGATTGAATTATCTGTTGAAACAATAATGAAATTTCAGAAGATAAGAAAAGATTCTTTTCTTGACATTGAAATCAATCCTACTGCATATCTACACCATTGGACAAAAGGAACAGATAATTATGCCCCAGTCATACAGAAAAAGCATCCGTTCGCGGATCGAATAAAGTTCGAGCAAGGACAATCGTCTAATCTAAGGCCCTCATATTCAACTGAAGAGACAAAAATAATATCAATCAAAGGAAAAGGCAAAGTTGATGAAAAAGAGATTCCTACTTTATATGTGGACCTATACAATGATGCTCAAGATCCGGACGACCTCGATTGGAAAAAATATTATCTTGATTGGCTTGAAGAACAAGCTTTAGAAAAATGCCAATCTGAAATAGAATCTGATGATTATGACAGTGACCGTAGTCCGAAAGGGCCATGGTAATTGTGTCTTATTATGTAAATTATTGTACTTCAGAATATTGGGTAGACACCGTCTGGAATAGTAATATCCGACGGGACCCTCAATAATTCCTTCTTTATGTCATGTCTTTATTTTTTAGATTCGTAGTTCTAGATTATAAATAGATGATCTCTATGTCTCTAAGATCATCGTTGTATGAAGAGTGAGGGTGTGAGATTGTGTGTGTAAAACAGAGCTCTCTAAGATCTGAAGTTTTTAATACTTATTTTGAAGTAATTCGAAGCCGTTAGGCTGCCTGTCTTAGGACAGTTCTTTGCAAAAGCACCTGTGAGTTGTAAGGCGTTGCTTAAATTGGCCAGTGGAGTGCCCATCGAAATCCATCAATCAGGGAAAAAAATCATGAGGGAAGACCTTGTGGAGGGGTAGTTCCTATGGCCCTCCCTTGTCATCTTTGGATACATCTTCATTTCCATGTTGTTCTTGTAGTTTAGAAGAATTGTGTCTGTATTGGAAAATATGAAAAAAATTTCGTTCGAGCATAGGTATATATATGTGTATAGATTGTTCTCCTCCTGTGCGCTAGCCATGCTTAACACATGAAATATGGGTTGGTGGTTCCCTTCTTGAGGTTTTGAGAATGAATTCATAGGTTAAATCACTGGTGCCCCCCATGACCATGATGTGATATTCTCGGAGGATATAGTTTGAAGAATACCATGAGTTGTCTCCAAGATTAAGGGCCAATGATTCATTCCAGTCTCAAGTTCCATTTGAGCAGGGGAAAAAGTAGCAGATTAACAACCCCATACCTCTAACCTCCCATGTGAATGAACACCCCATTTGCGTGAAGGAACAAGATGAAAACCAAATATCTATGAGATGTCTCCTCATATTGGTGGCCAAGTTGTATTAAATGGAATTAGTCTAAAAATCATGTGTGATAGCTTGATCTTGCGATTTTCCACGTCATCTACCTCCCTCGAGAGGCAGATGTGGACTGATGTTGGTCCTGGCTAATATTACGATCTTATTAAGATGAGTAACACTGATTTACATGGTAAACACTCCACCATTCTATACAAAAATCTTCCATCTCCCAAGTTTCGTTGCGCTCCATGAAACCCTTCACAAAAAATGAAGTTGGTGTAACCTGGGATTATCATAAGCACATTGCCCGATGTTAGATGAGTAAATTTATAGTGTTGCGCTAAGAAATACACTTCATACAATAACATCAATAGAATTGAGCTCTCTTGAATTACATTGGCTGATTTAGTGGTTTAATTACTCATAACACATATACTTCACATGAACCTTAAGAGATCGCTCAAATAAATTGATTGTTGTGAATGGATAAAAGAACAATATGAATGGTCTAGATGTGATACTGGCTTATCCCGTATCCACCAAAGTACATAATCAGTGGTTTCATGGTCGGTATCTTAATTAGGTCTTCTCTTACCATATTCCCATACATTTCATATGACCGAAAAAATAATATTTAATATACCTCTATTTGTGTTTAAACTCAACATGTACTAGATCGGTGGCTCAATTTCCTTCCATTCGTTGGAAACTTAAACTAAAAACAAAGGTTGGACTTCAATTACAAGTTATGGCAATGATCAACCCCATCTTTTTGAATATATATATCATAAATACCTCGCAATGTACCTATAGCAATGTGTCAACCTCCATCCCAACTGTTGATGTTGATCTCATTTACGTTTATGCTAAGTGCCATGGAAAATCGATCTGAAATTTGATCAAATTGATGGAGCTTATATCCATTCAATCCCAACATTATCTATATTCACACTTACAAATAGTTTACTCTTTGTAAATATGGTTGAACGACACAACCATAATAGAATTATACTCATTTTTATATTTTAATAAATTTCATTAAATGTAATCTTATCATGAGGGTGAACCAGACCATTAGAGAAAATGGAGTGTCAAGGCAACTCTTTTCATATTAAATAAAGTTTACACTAGTTTGAATTAATCAAAATCCATTATCATATTTTTATTTATAAAGTTTACATTATAATATTTTTATTTAATTATTCTAATTATGAATGTTTATATTTTTTATTTTGTAAAATTATTTTAAATTATTGTTTATTATATTTTTAAAATTAAATACAAATTACTAATTATAAATAATTTTAAATTTTTAGTTAGTTATTTTAAAGATAATCTAGTTAACAGATGAAATGGATTTTTTCTTAACATTTTTTTCCTCGATTTTAATAAAAAAGTTGTAGAGGTTTTTAATAACTTATAGTTTAATTTTTTTAATATGTAGAATTTGAGTTTTTAGGCAGTTTTTTAGGGAAATAAATCTATTTACATATTTAGAAAGACATTTTAAATTAAAAAAATTCATAATCTTTCTTAAAACCTTTTAAAAAAAGACTATTTTTTAAAATAAATATTTAAAAATTAATTTTCTAATCAATTAAATAAAATTTTTAATCTTATTTGAATAAATTATGATATTTTAAAAGAGTATTTATAAGTAACTTAATAATATGAAGTGTAACATATAACACATAATCTTAATTTTTTAATAAGATTTTAATCTTCTAACATTTTAATAAATCTTTGATCTTTTATTTAAAAAGATATATGACTATCATCATTCTCAATTTTAAAAATACATTTTTAATTACATTTGTAATAATTATTACAACCATGTAGACTCAAATCTATTTTACTTGTCCAATATTGAGTCCACAAGAATGACTATCTATACAGAGCGTATCAGGTCCAACTACACTTCTCACAATCGAGAATGGTCCAATAACAAAGACATATAATAATAGCTAAACTAGAGACAACACTAGCATAACCCCACGGGGGATTTTCAGGCCTATTAGAGGATAATGTTTTTCTTAATAATCCTTAAAAATGTTGACAAAATATACTAGAGGAAATTAAAAGGAGAGTGATGTAGATTACGCGAAGCCCAGAAATAGAAAGGGATTACCTTGTGTCGCTTGGAGAGGTGAGTCACACCAACTTTCCTTCTCTACGCCCATGTACTATAGATAAAACATGCAAAGAATCTCAACACTTCCTTATCTGTACACAACCTCTGTAATATTCCACCACAATTTTCACTGCTCAATACACCATGCAACATCCACCACAGACTCCCCTATGCATAATTCTAATATTATCATCAGGGAATGTTCCCTAAAAATCGTCCATTTTCTTTCCAAAATTATCCCTTTAAAATTTCCTCCCCAATTCCTCTATTGCGACACGGAAATAGGGAAACAACCTAAGGCCACCTTGTGCAACTTTGTAAATTTCTAACACTCCCCACCAACTCTGCATTCTACAAAAGGCTCTCCATTACACATGATAGAGTCATATGGTTATGCATGCGCGGGGGTTTGGGGGGGGGCAGAGGAAATGACACCCCTTGAATTTACTCCCTAATCGTGTTGACGATGGTGTGCATGGCTTTCGATCCACCCATTAGCCTTTGATTCCACCGTCATCAAGCCCGAATTTCAGAACATATAATTAATAAACATATAAAAACTTAATAAATGTAATTAATAAATGAATAATTAAAAATAAAATATTTCTAAATATAAAAATGTGAAATATATGCTTAATATGAATAGTAACTATAAAATTAAATATTAATATGCTTTAGAGGATGCGCACCACCTATTTCTTGGGTGCCCATTTGCATCTGTGGTAGGGGAGGGAGTGATGCAAATATTAAGCATTGAAAACATATCAATGAAGGGTTCATTTGAGGATTGTATATTTTTATAGTTTGTTTCCCAAAAGGGGCATGGTGCATTTCCATTTTACATTTTCTGGGGCATAAGGTTTAGCCAGAATCATAAGATTTTTGAACATAAAGAGGCATATTTTAGGAGGGTTGTGATTAAGATTATTTCATATTATAGAGAGACCAGTCCTAGAAAAAAGAAATATATTAAGAGACTAAATCAAATGAGAGACATATGGAAGGAGTGCCCTATTTTTTTTGTTGATGGGGCATACACACAAAGGCAGTGTGGATGTGGGGCATACATTATTCAAGAGACTGGAAAATACTATCATCTTTTGTGGGAGGGTGTAAATGATACAAAAAATCAAGCATAAATAATTTTTCTATGGGGCGTTATGATATTTCCTAAGTGGTTGGGAATTGAGGTTCTTCATGTGTTTGGGGATTCAAAAGGTATCATTGAATGGGTCAATGGGTCTTCCAATTTTCAGCCATGTTATTCTTTCCAACTAGATGAGTCGTATTTGTACTCTAGATATGTCAATTCAAAAAATCACATGTATACACCTTTATAGGGAACAAAATTAGGTTGCAACCACTTTTTCAAAGAGAGCAATGTCGAATGAAGAAGGAATGATCCATTTTGCTTCTTTTGGCCATGGTTCTTTGAAAAATGCAGGGAGGAACAACATCATGTAATGGTAGAGCATCAAAACCATGTAATGGAAGTGAAGGCACATAGGTTATAAGAGCATTATATGTTTGTTTCTTATGGCATCCAAGAGCTAAAGATTATGGCTGAACAAGTATTTTTTTGGTAATAGTTTTTCTTTTTTGTGTTAACAATTTTGTTGGGAAGATTAGATAAATGTAGGTATTGTAATCTTGGTTGATATTCGTAATATATATATCAAGTAGATGCGTATAAGGATAGGGGGTCAATTAGATAAAGGAGGATTTTCGATATAATAAAGCTGAACAATATTGTGAAGCCCAGAAATAGAAAGGGATTACCCAGTATCATCTAGAGAGGTCAGTCACACCAAATTACCTTCTTTACGCCCATGTCCTCTATATAAAAAATGTAGAGAATATCAACACTCCCTTATTTTTTCTTATTTTTCCACACCATTTTTAGTCTTCCACCACAACTTTCGCAGCTCAACACACCATGCCACCTCCAACACATACTCCCCTTTGCATCCTGCCAATATTATCATCAAGGAATGTTCCCTAAACCTTGTTCAATATCTTTCCAAAATTATCCCCTTCATATTTCCTCCTTGGTTCCTCTCTTGTGGCAGGGAGACAACCTAAGGCGTCCCTGTGCAACTTTGTAAACTGCTAACACTCCCTTCCAACTCTACATTCTAAAGAATCCTCTCCATTACACATGATATAGTCATATGGTTATGGATGCGAGGGGACGACCACGCCACCCAATTCATTTACTCTCCAATCATGTCCGGTGTGGTGTGCATGAATATCGATCCACCCATTACCCTTTGATTCCGCCCCCATCAGGGGAATTTCAGAACATATAATTGATAAACATATAAAAGCTTAATAAATCTAATTAATAAATAAATAATTATAAATATAAATATTTCTAAATTTAAAAATTTGAAACATATACTTAATATGAATAGTAACTATAAATTAAAATATTAATACGATTTGGAGGATGTGCCTCACTTATTTCTTGCGTTCTCATTTGGAACTGCGATATGGGAGGGAGTGGTGCAATTATTAAGCATTGAAAACATATAGATGAAGGGTTCAATAGAGGATTGTCTCTCTTTCTAGTTTGATTCCCAAAAGGATCATGATGCATTTCCATTTTACATTTTTTGGGGCATATGGTGTAGCTGGAATCATAATATTTTTGAACATAAAGAGGAATATGTCAAGAGGACTGTGATTAATATTGTTCATACCATGGAGATATCGGTCCCAGGAAAAAGAAATAAATTAAGAGATTGATTCAACTTAGGGAGCCTCAAGAGTTCAAGAGAGAGACTAATGAGTTTAATACTAATGTTTTTTGTATGGTTTTTGAACATAGTAATGGAAAGGAAATGAAAACATATAGAAATATCATAAGACTAGAGGATAATGAAATATTTCTTTCTCGAAGCGTTAGAGGAAGACATGATTCAAAATTTGTCATACTAGAGGTTGAGGCAACATTGTCTCATAAAGGCCACCAGAAAGAGTCCCATAAACTAATGGAAAAATTGTTGATGGAAACATCAAAGGAGGTAGGAAGGCCTTGTGGTTTTGAAACTAGAAAATGGTGTGTAAAATTTATGGGTTGAGAGCATGGAAATATTTTCCAAAAGGAAGGAGAAAAGAGAAAATTTCTCCACTGAGAGCAAGAAAATAAGGATTTAGCCAAGGGTGGAAAATCCTTAAAGGTTATCCCAATGAAAGAAGAAGGATCAAATACTACTTCACAAAATATGAGGATTAGTCACCTAAGGGATTTTGAGCCACATTTTGTCTCGCATGTATTCATATATTATAGGAAATGTACCATAAGTATCTCAGACATGATTTTTGTAAAATCAAAACACTATTTACAAATATATCTATGGATGTTTTCTACCTATTCTTATTTCTTGTACAATGTGTGATGATGATTGTATGTTTACAAATGTCACAAATGTCTGCCTAAAACATAGTTAGCTAACATAAATGTTAATGCATTTATACTTCTTGGAACATGTTGATATTAAATGTAGTTAAAATTTCTCTCTCAGAGGCAAAATATCAAAATCATACGTAACATAGTTGGACTCCTCAATGAATAAATGCTATTTATATGTAGTACCACGAGTTGTGAATCAATTTTGACAACCCAATGGTGAATACCTCGTGAAATGGAATCATACAATATTCTGATCACAACACTATACTCAACGATATTATTAGTCATGCGACCAATACATATTCCTTGGAAACTCACTAACTCATCAGTTAGATTGTAGATTGCCCATGCTATGGAGGAAAGATTGTAGGTACTATGATTCGATCCATTAGCATAACCAACATATGGTTGAGGAAATGTCAAAATCTGAAAATAAAATGTAATTTAAGATAAGTAGTGGCGGTAGAAAACTCTCAAGAAAAGAATACTGCAAACACACCAACAAACCTATACAATATGTACACAGTGACTATGTAGAAAAATATAAGTATAGTATTTTTTGAGGTACAACCCATTTCAGAGGGAAATTTTTCGAAGTATAAAAGCTCGTATGCCCCTTTCTCAAGTACACATTTAACTATATATGGACCTAAACACATTGGTTTGAGTTTCTCAGCTTCTAATTTATCAACTTCTTGGTCATACAAAAGAACCAGATAATGTTTAGAGAAGGCACGAGGTTTAACATTTTGGTCAATTTATGCTTTGATACATTTTTTTTGAGCCTCGTTTGAAATAATGACATCGCGTTGAGTCTCATCTAAATGAGCTAGGTGCAAAAAAATTTCTTCTTTGGCAGAGGTAACGAGAAGAAGTTCGATGACTAGTTTCAATGGCGAAATTTCACATTAAATTGGAAGAACTGCTTCTAGACCATACACCAACTGGAAAGGTGTGAATAAGGTCACCGTGTGAACAAATGTGCGATATGCGTCTAACGAAAACTTGGATCATGAATGCAAGTTGAGGTGGAAGTTTGGGCATATAATTTTTGTGGTTAAACACAACAAGGCCTGAATTTGAAGGATCCACACCCCCAATCGTTGCTAATAATGACTTCCTCTAAGAAGGATATTTTTTGCAAAACTTCAAGAGTTGACATATCCAATGGAGCTTGAGCCAAATATTCAACTATATTATAATTTTTTTCAGGTCTCGCATTAGCGTTAAACGATGATTTATGAATAAATCCTTTGGGAGGAGGTTTAATCGTTAGTTCAACTACTGGTTTCTCAATCTACAGAGGCCCAGAGGTGGGTGGAGTAGAACTAGAAGGTTGGTCAATAAAATTTCCATTTTAAGGATTCTGATTACCATAATATTTATTTTTAGTATCCACCAAGAAATTTTCCTGACACATGAATACATTGGAAGTGTTTTGGGAAGAGGAAGATGTGTCTTGTGCAACCATTTTCATCTCCGAGTTTCGGAAAGGGTCTGTCAACGTGATAGTTGTAGTTGATGAAACTTTTAAAAATCAGTGGATTTATGCTCGATGTGGACAATCCTTGGTACAATCATCTTCATTGCAAATGAAAAAAGGATAATGTGGCTTGTGTTTCTCATCAGGAGGCTAGTTTTTCTGTGTCCTGTAGATGGTTTTATTGTTTATTACTACCTTTACCCTTCTTTTTTCTTCCTAGTATCTGATATTTTCCTTTGGTAGATTGAACGAAATTAATGTTGGAAGTATTCATAGGAGAAATAGGAGAGGGGCTTTGATTAGTGATAGTAGGAGGAGAATTTTAGTTAGATTTTCCAAAAGACTTACTCATTGACTGTTGACTGACAGAGCCAATCACACCATAAATAACATGTGGTTTGTTCGAAGGAGGAGGTGGAATAGTATGAGATTGTCGTGGAGCATTGGGTATTTTATCATAGAGCATGCCAAATTGGGTATAAATCAAATCCAGATACAGGGAATGAGGAATTTATTTCTCGTTAGTAACAACTCTGCCCTTGGAAACATCGTAAGTTATGGAGGGAAGCAAGGATTTAATGAACCATTCTCCTAATAAATAATCAGGAATATAGGTTTTGACCAAACGATGGCGATGCCTCCACTCATGTATATGATCAGATATATGTGTAGAGTCTAATTATTTTTGGGAGAGAATAATTTCAGTACCAGTTTCATAATGAATTGGTAATTGGAAATGTGTTAGAAATGTTGTTTCCAATGCATTGAAGTTGTTAAATGAAGATCCAGGAAATTCGAAAGAACATTTGGCTGCCACACCAGTAAGAGTTTGTTGGAAAAGATGAAAATGAATCGAATAATCATTTAAAGAGTTCTAGGAAACATGCATCTAGAAAAGGAAAAAAAAAAGTAGATATAGTAGAAAGGTTTCTGGACACATATCAAGATGCCCAAGATCCATAAGACATTGATTGGGAAACAGAACATATAAATTTGATGGATGAAGCTGCTTTAGCTCGAACATTCTCTTTTGATGAAGACTATGATAGTGACCATAGTCTGAAAGGACCATGGTGATAAGATTCTGTTTGCATTATTGTACTATGGATTATTGAGTAGACACCGTCTGGATCATGAATATCCGACAGGACCCTCAATAATTTCATCTTTATTTCATGTCAGTACTTTTATTAGATAGATTATAATCTTTGTAATAGACTATATAAGAATGCTCAGGTGTCATTTGCAATACACAGTTGGTTTTGAGTCTAAGTAGTTCAGAGTGAAGAGTGTTTTTAGAGTCTTTTGTATTTTGATCAAGAAACAGGCCAAGAGCCTTCAGTTTGTATCATGTTGAATATCATATTTCTGTTAATAAAGCATGGTGTTTTCTCATTCAATCTGAGTCCCTTTAATTTTTATTCAAATTTCTTGAAAGTAGCAGTAAGGCTGCTAGAGAGCATTTGTAAAGCTGCCAGAGAAGAGCCTGTAGTGAGGCCGTGATGCAGTAGGTGCTATGAAGCAAATAATTTAAGATAAGACGAATATCTGTTGAAGTCGCTCATTGATGAGTAAGAGGCTTCTTTGCTTAATCTGCTTAAATTTTGGTATCATGAATTATAACTTCCATGACAACAATCTTCCTCTTGCTAATTGTCTTGAGATTTTAGCAGACAGGAAATACTTAAAATTCATGGAATCTCTTCTGATTAGAGAATTTACTGGTGCCAAATATAGTTCAAAGCACTGAATTCCATTAAATATAGCAAGTGCTTCCTTTTCAGTGGTAAAATAATTTTTTTGATGAGGAAAAAACTCACCAGATGCATAAGCATGTTTTGAAATTGATGAATTTGTTGATGATTGGTCTGTTGTTGATTCACAAGAAGATGTGTCAGATGTATATATTTTAACTGATGCTTCTAATTCAGAGGATGAATCCATTTTGGAAATTACACAAAAAAATGAATATTTTTCATGATTGCACCGAAGAAGATTTTCCTTTTTTAGATTCAGAAGAGCTACATTATAGTGAAGAAAATAAAGACAGTGAAACAGAAGAAACTGATGAAGAAAGTGATACAGATGATGCTACATCAATAGCTTGGTCACATGATGTCAAGATTGATAAAGGTAAGCAACCAGTTTCTCCATTGAAGAAGTTGAATTCATTTTGTCCATATGAAAAGCAAACAAATTCTTCATCTTCATTACCACTTCTAGAGTATGATTCTTTAGTTGAACAAAATATTCTCAAAAAGATGGTAAAAACTATTGCTGTATATACCAGTGAAATTTTAGGTTAGAGGAGAATGGATAAATGTTGATTCATTTGTAGATACCGGAGGTTCTAATAATTTAGCAAGACCGTCTCTTTTCAAAGGTCTTTGGAAACCTTTGCAGAATATTTTGGTTTCAGAAATTGTTGGTGGCTTAGTTAATATTATCCACTATGTAGATAATATCTCTTTAAAATTTGGGGGGAGTACTGTAAAAATTTCAGCCATTCAACACTATGATCCGTCAGCAAGCTTGTTTTTGGGAATGCCTTTTATTAATTCTGTGCTACCTGTAACAATTAGTGAAGATAAAATGATTTTAAATCTGAAGAAAAAATCTATCTCTGCTCCTAGACTCAAGCTAGCAGACTTAGAAGCAAAAAGAGAAAACAATAAGAGAAAAGCAAGCACTAGAAGGCCAGAGAAAGATTCAAACAATTGGCAAGAAGTGTTATAGCTCTATGAAGAAAAGATAGATTCAAAACACAAATAGAAGGCACTCATGAATCCCAGTTGGTCATCAGACCAAAGTTCAATTTATGGAAGATTGTTAAAAAGCTGTTCCAATAATCCTTAACAATTTTGGGACGTTGAGAGTCCTAAGCAGGAAATTGTGACTTTGCAGTAAGGATGCTAGAGAGCATTTGTAAAGCTGCCAGAGAAGAGCCCGTGGTGAGGTCGTGATGCAGTAGGTGCTATGCAGAAAATACTTTAAGATAATATGAATATCTGTTGAAGTCGTTCATTGATGAGTAAGAAGCTTCTTTGCTTAATCTGCTTAAATTTTGGTATCAGAGCCTTGTTTTTAAAAGATGTCAAATCAGTTATGTTCTTTTTCTACCATAGATCGTAGAATTTTTTTAGAAGTCGATTCTCGTTCAGTTGAAGTAGAACATGATCCAAATACTGAACATGAACCAGTAGAGAACCCTGAGAGTTGGAATCCTCCTACTCTTCATTCTACAGATATTTATAAAACACCAACCCTGTATATATTCAATAAGAAAACCCTGTTGAAAGAAGTAGAAGTCAAGATCAAGATTTCAGGTCCGTCTGTACAAATAGTTTCTTTGAATTTGTTTACTGAATATGAAGTTAAAAAATTCAGACAATATGCCAAAGATAAGAAGTATTCCTATATTCATTTCAGAGGTATTAGAATTGGCCTTGCTCCATTGTTTAGGTTTGGATTGAACATTCCTTGTATTGCTGAAGTCTTTGATACTCGTCATAATAATTATGATCATGCTAGAATTGGAACTATTATGGGAAATCTAGCCACTGGATGTCAATATGGCACTATCTGTCCAGACTATGCTATCAATCTTACTTATACACACTTGAGAGATTGCTAGAAACTAATGGTCAGAGTCCAAGGTTTGCAAATGATTGATGATAGTGAGTTCTTGTTTGTTTTAATCCAAACATCATTTCAGTTGAATAATACAGTCCATCCAAAACTGAAGCAACCAGTTTTAAAAGACTATGTTACAGTTGGAATTAGTAATGCACAGGTAGAAGGAGTCTCATATGATAAGATAGATCTTCCTAAAGACTGGTATTTCCAATATAAATCCCTTGAAGATTCTATCAAACCAGAGGTTAAGTCTAGAAGAGTGTCTGTTAATAATGGCCAAGTTCGCATTATTCCAGATAGACCATCAATCCCTAGACCCATTTTCAGACCCAGGAGACATGTGTTACCAATAACACCTGTTGAAGAAACCTCCTTACAAGCTTCAAATAGAAGCACCGAACCAATTACAGAGATTTTCCCAAATGAACTTGTTCTGTCTGCAAATGAATTGTACATACCAGAAGCAAAACCCTTTTTTGCTGTAAATAAAATGTTTAGGACTTCCACTTCTCATTTTCCACCTATGGAAGAATGGCAGTATGCCAATTTTCATTTTGTAAAAGAGGGGAAATGGCCTCCTAAAAAAAAATTCTGTACAACTTCCTCTCAGTCCAGAAAACCTTCAACTAGAGCTGATTATGTTCCTTTGATTGAGCATAATTCTACAAACACCACTGAACCGGATCAAGTCTATCAGATAGGAAACTATCTTACCACTTGGTGTTCACATGTTGAAGAAGTGTTTGATGAATTAGGAAAGAAAAATGAGCTTATAATGGCTAACTTAAAAATGCTTTATGATGAGAAACAAGAAGAAAAAGCAGAAAAAGAAGCCAGAAAAAGAAAGAAAGCAAAAGAAGAAAGCAAAAGAATCAAAAGGTCCCAAGTTTACAATTGATATGAACACTCCAAACTATTGGGATCTAGAAGAAGAAGAGACAGAAGCAAGTGCCCCAGAAACCAGTACTGAAGCTTCTAATAAGAAAACTGTTCAAGAACAGTTGAAGGTAGCAAAAGGTAAAGCCTTAAAAACCGAAAAGTCAATTTCTTCTAAAGATGAAGTTATAACTTTAGAAAAGGTTGCCTTAAAGTTCCCTTCTTTCATTTTGCCTTCTATTCAAAATTAGAATACAGCTCACATGGTTAGAGAAGTTCAGAAATACCCTAGAATAGAAGAAGATTTATTTGCTGCTAATACAAGGGGATATGTCTTAGATCTAGATAAGTCTTCAAATCCCGAAGAGTTAATTAGAATTTGGATTGGTGCATTATACCAAATGCAAGTCCCCACTAGATTAGACAATATTTCTATCATGGTCCTAGCCGAGAAGAGAATGACCGGCATAGTTTATGATGGTGGATGGGACCATCACATGAAGAAAGAAGAGCAGTAGCTGAGTTAGGTTATCCACACTTGAAATCCCGTTAAAAACTCAATTTGTGCCAGAGCCTGTAGATGAAAAGAAACAAATCGTAACTAATCTTACTAGAATGGAATTGAAAGATTTGAAATTCTTAGATCAGTTTGGACAAGATTTTATGTCAAAAGTCTTCAAGGCTAATCTTTCTAATGACTTTTCTCAAAAAATTTCATTTTTGTCAAAGTTGCATGGTAACTTAGGAGATCTTATCATGAAGGATTTAGATGTTTAGAACAAGAAGATAGATTAGATTTATTGGGTTGATCTTTTATTTAGATGTCAGGAAAAGGTGAAGTATCTGTGTTGGCAGAAAAAGGCACAAGATGTAACTCCAAGTGCTGATGTTTGTAGATCTATACTGCCAAGGACACCTTTTGCCAAAAGGAGAAAAAGATCAAAAAGATATGGAAAATTCAAGCCCAAGAAAGTTACAAATCCTAGGAAGCCTTTAAGAAAGTTCAGATTTTTGAAGAAAAGGAAACAACCGAGAAAAATAATTGTTGTTTCATCTGCATGCGAGAAGGACATTTTTCCAAAAAGTGTCCCAATAGTTCTTCAAATAAGCTGAAAGAATGTTTTGAAATTGATGAATTTGTTGACGATTGGTCTGTTGTTGATTCAATAGAAGATGAATCCATTTTGTTAACTGATGCTTATATTTCAGAGGATGAATCCATTTTGGAAATTGCACAAAAAATGAATATTTGTCATGATTGTACAGAAGAAGATTTTCCTTTTTCAGATTCAGAAGAGCTACATTATAGTGAAGAAACTGAAGACAGTGATACAGAAGAAATCGATGAAGAAAGTGATACAGATGATGCTACATCAATATCTTGGTCACATGATGTCAATATTGACAAAGGTAAGCAACCAGTTTCTCCATTGAAGAAGTTGAATTCATTTTGTCCATATGAAAATAAAACAACTTCTTCATCTTCATTACCACTTCCAGAGTATGATTCTTTAGCTGAAAAAAATCTTCTTAAATAGATGGTAAAAACCAATAACCTGCTGTATATACCAGTGCAAGTTTAGGTTAGATGATATTGGATAAATGTTGATGCATTTGTAGATACTAAAGGTTCTAATAATTTAGAAAGACCGTCTCTTTTCAAAGGTCTTTGGAAACCTTTGCAGAATTTTTGGTTTCAGAAATTGTTGGTGGCTCAGTTAATATTGCCCACTATGTAGATACTATCTCTTTAAAAGTTGGGGGGAGTATTGTAAAAATTTCATCCATTCAACACTATGATCCATCAGTAAGCTTGTTTTTGGGAATGCCTTTTATTAATTTTGTGCTACTTGTAACAATTAGTGAAGATAAATTGATTTTAAATCTGAAGAAAAAAGCTATCTCTGTTCCTAGACTCAAGCCTAACGGAACTCAAGAAAACAAAAAGAAAATAGTCGAGGAAAAGCGGTACTAGAAGGCCGGAGAGAAGATTCAAACAATTGGAAAGAAGTGTTACGGATCTATGAAGAAAATATAGATTACGGTATTGCATAAATCACCTCGAAATTTTGAAAAGAAGCGGAGTCTAGGGTAACATCAAATAAGCAATCGAAATTAGCTAGCCCTGCTACGTCGGGGAAGGGAGCTCTCTTGTCAATCTCAGCAAAAATAATGATTAGGGCTTGGGAATATGACTTCAGAAAAAGGTTGATTTTAGGCTAGGTATGTATGTAAGGAGGTTGAATCTGATTTTGAAGGTTTTTTGTTGGATCAAAGGGAGAGGTAAAGGGTCTGGGGATGAGGCCTAGTTTTTGCAGAGTTCTGAATGGGGCAAGGAAGGCAATTGTTTTGATGCTTTGGGTTGAATGAATGGATAGTTTAGACCGGTGAGGAGCTGAAGAGGGAAAGAGGCTTTCAATAATCCTCTTCAAACAGATGAAAACATGGAAAATTAAACAAAATTCAAGGTAGAGCAAAGCAATCTAATGAATTCCACCTTTATAACTTGTTTGTTTAATTTGAGAAAAAAGGAGAAGGAAAATGATACACATGAAACATCAGTAAACTTACAATCACAGATAGAAACACACCATCAAAAAATAGAGCCACATGGATCCCAAAGAGTGTTGCAAACCCTGGTCTATTCCTTTGCCAAAATGTAGAGATGAAATGTACAATGAAGCTCTAAGCAATCCCAAGTGTCCAACCCTGAAAATGACTGAAGAATTAAAAGATATAGACAAGCCTAACTCATCCCCATGCCTCTAGGGGTCGAGATCACCATTCTAGGAGCTATTTCAACAAGATCTAAACTAAGAACTGGAAAATAGGCAATGAAACAGCTTGCCTCTATAAGATAGGAAACTGATTCATTTAGTTACATTTCACTTTTTGGTGAATGAATCTACTTGGATGAGTAAAAATGTGCCAAAATTACATCAAAGTTATGAAATTACATCAAGTTACATCAATAGTTTCACATTTGGAGATAAAAAGTCAAACTGGCTAAAACTAGGCGAAAATCTGAGCTGCTGAGTGAAAAAGGAGCCAAAATTCCCAATGCGCCGCGCCTGAAATATCTATGCGTCGCGCCACTTTAAGACTGATTTTGAGGGCCTTCCAGGAGTCCAAATTGAGTGCAGGATAGCTCGTTTGAAATATCTACCTATCTACTTACCAAAACAAGTAAAATTTCCGAATTTGGTTTCCATTTACCCCTCAAAAAATCAAATCTCCCAACATTGCTTCCTGTGTGTCCAAAAAGTGGCAGAAAGGCCATTTTTAAGGTGTTTTTGACCCTTCAAGAAACAAAAACTTATCAAAATCCTTAGGTAATGGGTAGGCATGCATAAATTTTGATGAAAAATCTAGAAATGCAATGTTCTCCTCAAGAGGAGCTTCCAATTATAAGCGCGCGCCAAGTGGCACGACATGTCGGGCAGGAAAATCTGTTTTAAGGCCAAAAATTTCAAAATTGACAAAAATTTTCCCAAATTTCTTGAAATTTGGGCTGAATGTCTGCCATCAAGCACTGTGCTGGGCCAAAGAATCTTTGGCCAAAATTTGGAGTCTATCATGCCTTTTGCGACGCTTTAGTGCCCTCTTTAGCTTTGCCTTCAGGATCTTGATTCTCGCCTTGCAAACATGATTCCTCGCCCAATAATGATTCTTCATGTGCCTGAGCATGTTATTTTCCTTTTTGGCCTTCTCCAACAGCTTCTCAAGATGAATATTTACCCTCTCAAGCCAAGTCTCTCTATCAGCCTCAATCTCTCGCTCAATGGATGTCATTTCGGTTTGACTTCTTTGGGCAGCTTGCTGGTTCTCACAGATGTTTTGCAACTCCATGATTGTTTGCTGATACTCCAACTGTTTATTTCACTGATCCAGGTAGTTTATGATCCATTGGTCTCTTTTAACCTTGACGGTTAATGTGTCTATCTCCACCTTCTGCTCCTGAATAGTCTCTCTCAACTTTGAGCTTGGAGAGCACAAATCCTCATCAATCAGTATGAAACCTGTGTCTTGGCCTCCTAAAGGTCCCTCATCCTACATAGGCCTCTTACCTCTGTCCTGTACCTGTACATGTGCTGCTGATGATGGCAACGAGACCCCTTCCACCCCAGGTGGAGATAGTACTCGTCGGGCTGCTGCAAATAATCCTCTAGTGCCTCTCTAATAAGTGATATACATCGACACACTAGTAGTCTCTGTCTCCTGACCTCCATATTGATGTGAAGGTTCACCTGCATCATGGAAAACCTCTAGAGGAACCTGAGGAGCTGTGAAGAAATCATGGGAAATGAAATCCTCCCATGAAATACCCTGCAATCCAAGCTGATGTACAACCACGATCTTAATGAGTGCATAGTGATAAATATTGTTGTACTGCTGCTCGGGAGTTTTCCTCTGCACAAGAGTGGTCATTCTCTCGATATTCCAGCACATGAAATAAGGGATGTTCATCATCCTCACCCTGGTGAAATGCATCAATAACCTGATATGGTAGGCATAGAGGCGTGAAAACCGGCCCTCACAACTGAAATATCTGATAATGAGTTTCATCAGAGGCACATAGGACTCCTTTAGGAATCGGAATGGGAACACTCTGCTGAGTTGTCTCACAAAGCTAGGCCTGATATATGGTTTGTAATGCACTCTGTCCACCTGCTGCCTTTTGTTCCACTGTTCACCCACATTCGATATTATGGTTGCTTGAGAGATAGTTTCCGGTGTCAAAGTGAAAGTTACACCAGCAAAGGTGACCTGACCATCATGTAAATGCAATACAAACAAACGAGCCAACTCCTGATGATAATGAATCCTAGCAATCATTTCACAAAATTGATAACAAGACTGTTCTCAAAAACATGCCATGGCAAGTGGACAAGCCTGCAATTCAGCCAATGAGGTGGGCTCCTCTCTCACATGTCTGCCACTCTTATGAGGCCTTCTAGGTGCGTGTAGCTCAGTGGTGGAATCACTATCTCGATCATATGATGTATCAGTATCTGTCTCCATGATGTCCAAGTTCTATGCAAGGTGTATGTTGGCTTGCATGAGATGAAAATGAGAATTTGGGTACTTTTGTTTTAGTGCCAAATGCATGGTAGTGTGGGAGGAACTATGGGGAAATAGGGCAGTGGGGACAATGGACTTTAACCAAGTGGAATTTGCCTTTTGAAAACTTGTGATTTGATAAATTTAGGGACAAGGGACAGCCACTTGATTTTTTGGGGTAACTTGGGATTTGGGGAAATTTTGCAAATGGGATAGGGATAATGGGAATGAGATGGGTATGAGTGGCTTTAGGGACGTAGGGAGATAGGGGATGAACTGTAGTAATGAGATAACAGTGAGGGGGAAGAAAAAACAAGGTGGGGAATGAGTATTTGGCACAAAATTATCTTTTAAAATACCAACTTCAAAACCCCAAGGGAGCAATTCTCAACAAGATGATAGGGTTTGAGTCTTGGCATTCAAACTCTCATATTCAACATCAAACATTTGTAAATGGAAATTACAAGGTCACATGAACTTACTTGGACAAAATAGACCGAGTCAATTTGGAGTTTTTGGAAGCAATGGCAAAAATTTGTGTTTTGGACCTGTGCGCCGCGCAACTAACCCAGTGCGTTGCGCCCCTCCAATGTGTCGCGCCGGTTCAAATTTACACATAGTCGACTTGCCCGATGCGCCGCGCACCACTGATGCGTCGCGACACCTGCCCAGTGCGTCGCGCTCAGCAAATTACACACAGTCTGCCCTCCAAACACTTTCTTTTCTCCTCCACGATTTGTCTTGGCTCAATGCTATCTCTTGGCATGCAAATGGAGTGTTGGATCATGAAAATATCTTATATGCCCAAAATTTTAATTTTTGCTTTTTGAAAACCCACTTTGTAATGTTTGAACACTTTGACACTTTTTCAAAAGAACTCTGTTTTGCTTGTTTTTTACTTTTGGACTGAATGATGAGCTTGTTGCCTATTTTGTAGGGATGGATGGCATGGAGTTTTGGCAAAGGCGACTAGGGTTGCGAATGGAGCATTATTACAATTGAAGAATTTGAAAATTACATTGCATTTGTTACAAAAGGATAAAATAGACAATTTTTCTTCAAAACAAAGTTTTGAAGAAAAATGATTCTCAAGCATTATGATGATGAAATTTTTGTACTATTACCTTATTTGAAACTTCCTCATGTGCCTGCTGGCCATTATTAGACATTTTGAGACTAGATTGATAAAACCCTAGACCTAATGAGACTAAAACCCTAAAATGACTGTTTGCCAACCAGGAGACCAAAAATGACTGTAAATGATTTTGATGAACAGAACTAGACCAGCAGGTACATGACATGAGGGATAAAAGTGACAAGACCCTACCATCAGATGATCCATGCTCCTCATGGAATGCAGCTGACTGAACTAAATGAGACCCTTGAAATGAAATGCACCAAGAGAAATTTGATCTCTGACGGAGGGATGAAGATACTGAGTCTAACATTGGCTCCAATGGGGATGGTAGCTCCTTGGAGGTGCCAAGAACTACAAATTTCTGGTAGAGTAGGCAGTGCCTTCGTCCGTTGGGCTATGGAGTCCATAACTTCGAAAAATCAACACAAGACTCTTGACTCATTTTATTGACTTAAACTTGACTTAAACCAACTCAATTTTGAAACCAAAATGACTGAAGGACATGACTCGACAAACTCAGACCAAAGCTAAAATCAATCTTCAGAGTTATAGCCTTCACCTCAGGCCCCAAACTGAAGAAAAGAACACAACACACACTTGCAATGAAACTGAAATAAAATGGTATGTACAGTGAGAATGTAAAACAACAGAAAAAATTTCAGAAATGATATCGCTTGAGCAACCGACCATTGACCGACCCTCCTGGACAATCTTCCCCGTTCATCTCTTTCAGAAGAAAAGCATTCTGACCCCGATATGTAGTAATTTTAAAGGGTCCTTTCCAGAGATTTTCGAACTTACCATGCTTACCCTTTTCCTCGTTCCTTGCATCCCACTTTAGCACCACTTCTTCCAATTGAAATTTGTCCGCTTTTTCTTTTTTGTCATATATTTTCTTAATTCTCCCTTGCAGCTTGAACGTGTTTTGGAAAAATTCTTCTTTAGTATGCTGCAAATGGATCATTTGATTTA
This sequence comes from Pinus albicaulis, assembly GCA_034641835.2. Lineage (NCBI taxonomy): Eukaryota > Viridiplantae > Streptophyta > Pinopsida > Pinales > Pinaceae > Pinus > Pinus albicaulis. Next base: position 1,132,338,143 of record CM076580.1, read on the forward strand.
TTCTCCTTTGCATATGATCGTCTCAACTGCCAGCTTCCTGCAGAAGTTTGATCACTGGAACTACAAGAGAGGTAGGAAATACTATGTCAACTCCATATACTAACTCAAAGGGGGACATACCAATGGATTTCTTCTGACTCACTCGGTTTGCCCAAAGTGCATTGACAAACTTCTTATGCCAAATTTTCTTGTTTATTTCCAGCAGCTTTTTAATAATGTTGACTAAAGATTTGTTCGAAGACTCGGCCAACCCATTTCCTTGTGGATGATAAGCGGTTGAGTGTCCCAAAGTGATGTGATACTTGTTACAAAACTCAACCATACTTTTTTATTTGAAAGCTGCTGCATTATCAGTAATTAACTTATTCAGGCAACCAAAACGAGACAAAATATTATTCTCAAGAAACGAAATTATTACTGAATCCGTAGCTTGCCTGGTGGGAATTTCTTCGATCCATTTCATGAAATAATCTATCCCTGTGAGGATCCATTTATGCTAAGCTGAAGAAGCAGGATGAATTTTGCCAATGAAGTCCAAACCCCATTGCTGAAAAGGAGCACTTACTTCAATGGGCTTAAGCGGAAAAGGCTGCAATTTCTTCCTCCCTTCAAAAATATGACATTCATGACAGCCTTTAACAGTCTTATACACATCAGCAAAAAGATTCGACCAATAATATCCTGCTCTCAAAATTTTGTTTTCCGTTGTTTTCTAGAAAAGGTGACCTCCGCAATCTCCCTTATGAAAATATTCCATAACCTTCTTTGCTTCTTCTTCCACCAAACAATTTAGCAAAACACCACCGGGATCTTTCCAATAGAGTGCATTATTCAAAATACAAAACTTAGCAGCCTTCAATTTAAGAGTTCTAATTTTGTTTTTAGCCATGCCTGGTGGTGGTGACAAATTTTGGAGCACATATACAATATCTGAATACCAAGGTGAATGAACAAAGATTTCTGATACCTGAATTAGCGAACTTTCTTCATTTTCCTCGGACATAGCAGTAACGAGATTAATGTCCAAGGCATGCAAATTTGACTCAGCCATTAGCTTAGCCATCCCTTGTCCTTTGATAAGCTTTGCAGGCTTTATCTCCACATCATACTCCAACAAGGTAGCAATCCATTTTCCTCGTCTCCCTTCTGGATCTGTTTGCACTAAAACATCCTTAACATCAGCATTAGGAACATAAGCAAGAATATGAGAATGCAGAATATATACTCGAAAATATTTCAATGCTTTCACTAAAGCAAGAGCTTGCTTCTCAATAATGTTATACTTTAAGGCTGAATCTCTTATGGTTCGGCTGAAAAAAACAATTGGTTTTTCATGCTGATCTCTTTTCTGCATCAATACTGCTGCCATAGTATGCTCTGAAGAAAATGAAAACAAAATAAAATATTGAGTATAGTCCGGGCTGATCAAAACCTGAGTTGAAGAAAGGGCCAACTTCACTAAATTGAAATAATTTACAGCCTCCTCAGTCCACTTCACTATGCTATCTTTTTTAAGCATGTTTTTAATCTCCCTTAGATGTTCTGCAAGATTAGGCACAAAGCGGCGCAAAAAATTCATCTTACCATTGAATGATTGGATCTCCTTTTTGTTTCGGGGAAGATCAATTTGCTGAATAGCTTCTACTCGAGATGGATCAATACGGATCCCATCTTTTGAGATAATATGACCAAGAAGCTTGCCCTCATTCATGGCAAACAAACTTTTCTTCAGATTGAGTGACACACCATACTTTCTACACCGCTGAAAAACAATCTTCAAATGATAAAGGTGCTCTTCATCTCAATTTGAAAATACTGTCAAATCATCAAGATACACAACTAGAAAAACATCTTTCTCATTTGCAAATGCCATATCCATTGCTCGCTGAAAGTTCGCACCAGCATTCTTCAAACCGAAAGGCATTTTAGCATAATGGAAAGTTCCCCACGGAGTGGTGAACGTTGTTTTGTCTCTATCATCCTCATGGACCAGAATTTGGTTATAACCGGAATAACCATCGAGTAGCGACATACGAGATGCTCCAACCACTCGCTGAAGTATGTGATCCATTTTGGGAAATGGATAATTATCTTTCAAAGAGACCTTATTCAAATTCCTAAAATCAATGCACAAACGAATCTCACCTGTTTTCTTGCGTACGGGCACCAAATTAGAAATCCAATCTGAAAATCTTATGGGAACGATGATACCAGCCTTGTACAACCGATTCACTTCCTTCTCTATTGAGGGCAGCAACTTTGGATTTATTCTTCTCAACTTCTGCCTGAAGGGCTTTTGATTAGGCTTGATCGGAATGGTGTGTTGAATTATGTTTGTGTCGTATGTCTTCAAATATGAATAGTCCCAAGCAAATACATCAGCAAAAGAAGACAACAAACTGATATACTTTGCTTTTACCTGTGGTGGCAATGCTTTGGACAATTTCACCATTTTTGTATTTTCAACTGATCCAATGTTCACATCCTCAACTCCTTTTTCGGTTGGCGGCAAGGTTGGTTTTCGAGCTACATCATCTTGATCGAAAAGCTCCTCTAAAGGTATTAGACCTTTAGGAATGACATTATCCTTCAGCTGAAAAACTTCCATCTAATTTACTTGCACATCAGCGCCACCATCATCATGCTCCACATCAATAAAAGTGTCTTCGAATTTACCTTCATTTTGCAGAAATTCATCAATTTCTTCGTCATCTTGAAACACTTGCCAATACCTTTGATTATCTGGGACAGTCAGACTATGCTTCACATGAATTTCAAATTTGTTACTTGATTTCATCAAAAATTTCAAATTACTTTCTTCCTTTTCAAGTGCATCTGCAATACCATTCTGAATACGAGGGACACAAGTCAAAGTATAATCTGAAAACAATCTCAAGATATCTAGTACTGCATTTCGGTAAGCCTGCATTCGAGGATGCTTAGCTTGGTATTCACCTTTCACTTGTTTGATAACCAACTCGGAGTCACCATACACTGCAATCCTCTTAGAATTCAACTTTCTAATAATTTTCAGACCAGCAATTAAAGCTTCATATTCAGCCTCATTATTTGAACAATCAAAAGCCAATTTATAAGAACAGACCCTTACATTACTCAGTACTTTGTTTGGGGAAGAAAAAGGGCTGCGTACCCAAATGCCAATTCCAGCACCATCATTTCCTACTGCACCATCAAAATCCATGGTCCACAAACCATCTTCATCTTCTTCCAAGTGCTGAAATTCTGTTTGCTCTGTTATTTCTGCTTGCTGTCCATCAATGTTTTGCTGTTGTTGGAAGGATGATTGCTCAGTGGAACTTTCAAGATTTTGTCTCTCTTTCTGTAAGACCTCTCTAAAATTCTCGATGATTTCCGGAATGTCTTCTACTTCAACTAATTGGCTATTTACATCATTGAAACTATCTGAATACAAAACAAATGACTCTAAATCTGTATGTACATAGTTGATTGGATGATTTACCGGTTTATCCTTGCTGGTAATCATATACTTCATCTTTTTCTCCCGATATAATTTCCTCATCTGACCGAACACAGGAATAGTAGCATAGGAGAAATCAAGTTACAATGTTCCCTTCAGTTTTTCTCCCCAAGATTTGGATAGAAGCATACCAAATCTAGGAGGAATGTCTGCCACAACCACATCCATCAAAACATTTTTAGTAGGAATCTGATCCAAGCTGACCACCAAATCTTTGGTAAGCCCAATGCATCTTACTCTATTGGAATCGAAAGAATAAATATCATGATACTTTCTAGTGATGTCCAATCCCAATTTCTCCATGATTTCCCTCGGCATGAGATTATGAGAGGCACCAGAATCAAACATAGCATTATGTAACACAAAATCATGCAATCTAAGGCTGATATAAAAAGGAGGCACATCACTATCTGGAGACTCACCATCCAATGCTGGACCAAAAATCAACTCAGGTTGATCATATTCCACATTCACCATATCAGACAATGGATCTAAATTCAAAATCTTAGACACCTGACCCTTATAACTGTTGTTCTTCATCAACTCAGTCAAAGGAATAGATACTTTCAATTTAGCTATTTCATTTTCTAAGTTAAAAACTGAAATTTTCTCTACCTATTTAGCTGGAACATCCTTCTTTTCAGTTTTCTCCTTTGATACAATTGGCTGATTGGATCTTTCATTTGCTGATGGGGATTTTCTAGTAGTGGGATCAACTATCTCTTTTCCCTTCTTCTATGCCACGGGTGAATCATTCTTTGGTGCTGAAAATTCCTTTCTCTTTTGAATTGGATTAATAGGGACATATATGTTTCTGAGTGAATATTGTCGCTGCTGGGCAGTCAAGGCATTCATGTATCCCCTCTGATACTCATCTGAATCTTCTTCAAGAACTGCGTCATTTGCCAAGATAAAATCCTGGTCTTTTTGTAAAGCTGAATTTTCTGAATACTCCTCATCTTCAGTGATGTAAATTGGCATATCATCAGGTGTAAAGAAATGATTCTCTTCTCCTATTACATTCTCTTCATCATCTGATTCCAGAACAACAAAATTCTGCTGTAAGGGTGTCTTCACTTGCTGTTGTACTGTCAGTTCTTGTGCTCGCTTCTCTCTTTGTTTGATTCTGAATTGCGGTTGCTGCTGACCACAGAAGTTAGGATTTATGATCTGCGGTTCAGGCTTATCAAGTGTTAATCTTTCAAACATCTTTTCCATCTTCCGAAGCATTTGATCTGATGTGGAAACCTCTTCCTTTATTGCTACTTTCTTTTCAGCTCTCATTCTAGCTCTCCTGGCATTCAAATTAGCTTCAACACTGACTGCAATTTTCTGCATATCTTCTAATGTAGCTGGAATTATTTCTCTCAATTGATAAGCCATGTTAGGATCGAATCCATCCAGAAATTTAATCAAAGCAGATCCCCTAGGTGGCTTTATATCATCAGGAATTGCATTATAAACAGAATTGAATCTAATACAATAGTATTGAACTGACTCACCAAAATTTCGCTTGATATTTTCATATTCGGAAAGGATTGAAAGAGGATCTTTATACACTTCCCATCGATCCAAGAATTGTCTCTGAAGATTAGCCAATGTAGCAACACTTCTAGGCGGAAAAGCTCTGAACCACTTTCTGACTTCTCCTCCAAAGGTTTGAACAAACAATCTCATTGTCACATTTTCTGCATCAACCTCATGAAGGTCAAAGAAATCTGCCATTCTGTCCACATGTTGCTGAGCAGTGACACTTTGAGGAGTGTCATCAAACATTGGAATTTTTCTTTGATAATCTACGGGCATGTCATCTAAGTTTTGAGGCAACACGAGAGGTGCAAATCGGGCAGCCATTGCTCTAGGTGGATTTACAACTGGTCTTGGAGATATAGGAGGAGTCGGAGCAGTTGATGTACGAGGTGTATGTGATGTAGATGGAGGCGATATTACTGCAGATTGTCGATCAGAAGTAGATGGTTTCACGAGAATGGTAGGAATGAAAGGAGGTTTAGTATGAATTTGTGAACCAGATGTAACTGCTGATGGCCCAAGAGTTGCAGATGCAGACTCTATGAACTCAGGGATATTTGTTGCCACAATGGAATTCTGAATTTTCAAAATGTAACTATCAATGGATCTATTAGCCTGTTCAATTTCAAGATACTTGATAAACTCGGGATTTATGAAAATAGACTCAATAGAACTTTCAGACTTCGTCTCAAACAACAATAACTCAAATTGTTCGTCAAACTCAAGATCTTCAAGGCACTCAAAAACAACGGGACATGAATGAGATTTAAACAGAGGAATCATAGGACTTTCTCGATGAAGGATTCTCGAAATAAGATTGGGATTTTCATACACTAGAGGTGGATCGGGATCCGAATTTTCTCTGGTATGTCTTCTGGAAGCCAGTGTGTTGAATTATTTTCAAAAATCAAAGGGACAAAACCAACTTGTTCAGCATATCAAATTCTAAACTCATCATCCAAAAGTCTAGAATGATCTAATGTACTGGGGAAATTTACAAGTCAGATGTTATGTTTACAAACTAGACCGGAGATTGACTGAAGCAGCGTTTATCTACTTTCGCTAATGCAGAGCAAGAGCATTTCGAAGGCTGCCTGGCATAAATTCAGGCTCCGTCTGTAGCTTACAAAACAAATAACACTAACAAGCAAACCATTTTATTCCCTAGTATGGTCGCCACTATGTTATTTCCTAAATCTACCTCAGGCTGAAGGAAGGCAGAGTTCAGGGTAACATCAAACCACGCTTAATCTAGTAGCTAGTCCTACCAGATCGGGAGAGGGCTCTCTCCTTGTCAATCTCAGAAAGAATAATCAATAAGGCTTGAGATGACTTAAAATAAAAGCTGATTTTACACTAGGTATATATGTAAAAGGGTTTGATTTGATTTTATGGGTTTTTGTTGGAATCAAAGGGAAAGGCAGTTTTGGGTCCGGGGATGAGGCCTAGTTTTTGCAGAGTTCTGAATGGGGCAAAGAAGGAAATTGTTTTGATGCTTTGGGTTGAGTAAATGGATGGTTCAGACCGGTGAGGAGCTAAAGAGGGAAATATGCTTTCAAGAATCCTCTTCAAACAGATGAAAACATGGAAAATTAAACAAAACTCAAGGTAGAGCAAAGAAATCTAATGAATTCCACCTTTATAACTTGTTTGTTTAATTTGAGAAGAAAGGTGAAGGAAAATGATACACATGATAAATCAGTAAAATTAAAATAATAGAGAGAAACAAACCATCAAAACATAGAGCCACATGGATCCCAAAGAGTGCTGCAAACTCTGGTCTATTCCTTTGCCAAAATTGCAGAGATGAAATGTACAATGAAGTGCCAAGCAATCCCAAGTGTCCAACCCTGAAAATGACTGAAGAATTACAAGATATAGACAAGCCTAACTCATCCCCATGCCTCTAGGGGTCGAGCTCACCATTCTAGGAGCTGTTTCAACAAGATCTAAACTAAGAACTGGAAAATAGGCAATGAAACAGCTTGCCTCTATAAGATAGGAAACTGATTCATTTAGTTACATTTCACTTTTTGGTGAATGAATCTACTTGGATGAGTAAAAATGTGCAAAAATTACATCAAAGTTATGAAATTACATCAATTTACATCAATATTTTCACATTTGGAGATAAAAAATTCAAACTGGCCAAAACTAGGCGAAAATCTGAGTTGTTGAGTGAAAACTAGGCCAAAATTCCCAATGCGCCGCGCCTGAAATCTCTATGTGTCGCGCCACTTTGAGGCTAATTTTGAAATTTAAAATTGAGTGTAGGATAGCTTGTTGGAAATATCTACGCTCTACTTTCCAACCGTGGAATTTCTAAATCAGGTTTCTGTACCCTCAAAAATCAAGTCTCCCAACAGCTGCAGTAATCGAAAAGTGGCGAAGGTAAAATTTTAAGGTGTTTTGACCCCTTCGATCTTGTATTTGCTTAGTAGCACGACGCGTACGTGACGGGAGAATCTGTTTTAAGGCCAAAAATTTCAAAATTGACAAAAAGTTTCCCAAATTTCTTGAAATTTGGACTGAAGCTCCACCATCAAGTGCTATGCTGAGACAAAGAAGCTTCGGCCAAAATTTGGAGTCTATCATGCCTTTTGCGACGCTTTAGTGCCCTCCTTAGCTTTGCCTTCAGGATCTTGATTCGAGCCTTGCAAACATGATTTCGCGCCCAATAATGGTTATTCATGTGCCTGAGCATGTTATTTTCCTTGTTGGCCTTATCCAACATCTTCTCAATATGAATATTGACCCTCTCAAGCCAAGTCTCTCTATCAGCTTCAATCTCCCGCTCAATGGATGTCATATCGGTTTGTCTTCTTTGGGCAGCTTGCCGGTTCTCACAGATGTTTTGCAACTCCATGATTGTTTGCTGATATTCCAACTGTTTGTTTCACTACTCCAGGTAGTTTATGATCCATTTGGCTCTTCTCAACTTGAAGGTCAAGGTATCAATCTTCTCCTTCTGCTCCTGAATAGTCTCTCTCAACTTTGAGCTTGGAGATCTCAAATCCTCATCAATCAGTATGAAACCTGTGTCTTGGCCTCCTGAAGGGCCCTCATCCTGCATAGGCCTCTTAACTCTATCCTGTACCTATACCTATGCTGCTGATGACGGCAACGAGACCCCTTCCACCCCAGGTGGAGATAGTACTCGCCGAGCTGCTGCAAATAATCCTCTAGTGCCTCTCTGATAAGTGATATACATCGGCACACTAGTAGTCTCTACCTCCTGACCTCCATACTGATGTGAAGGTTCACCTGCATCATGAATAACCTCCAGAGGAACCTGAGGAGCTGTGAAGAAATCATGGGAAATGAAATCCTCCCTTGAAATACCCTGCAATCCAAGCTGATGTACAACCACGATCTTAATGAGTGCATAGTGATAAATATTGTTGTACTACTGCTCGGGAGTTTTCCTCTGCACAAGAGTGGTAATTCTCTCTATATTCTGGCACATGAAATAAGGGATGTTCATCATCCTCACCCTGGTGAAATGCATCAATAACCTGATATGATAGGCATAGAGACGTGAAAACCGACCCTCACAACTGAAATATCTGATAATGAGTTTCATCAAAGGCACATAGGACTCCTTTAGGAACCGAAATGGGAACACTCTGCTGAGTTGTCTCACAAAGCTAGGCCTGATATATGGTTCATAATGCACTCTGTCCACCTGCTGTCTTTTGTTCCACTGTTCACCCACATTCGGTATTCGAGTTGCTTGAGAGATAGTTTCTGGTGTCAAAGTGAAAGTTACACCAGCAAGAGTTACCTGAACATCATGTAAATGCAATACAAACAAACGAGCCAACTCCTGATGATAATGAATTCTAGCAATCATTTCACAAAATTGAAAACAAGACTGTTCTCGAAAACATGCCATGGCAAGTGGACAAGCCTGCAATTCATCCAATGAGGTGGGCTCTTCTCTCACATGTCTACCACTCTTATGAGGCCTTCTAGGTTCATGTAACTCAGTGGTGGAATCACTATCTCGGTCATATGATGTATCAGTATCTGTCTCCATGATGTCCAAGGACTATGCAAGGTGTATGTTGGCTTGTATGAGATGAAAATGAGAATTTGGGTACTTTTGTTTTAGTGCCAAATGTATGGTAGTGTGGGAGGGAATTTGGGGAAATAGGGCAGTGGGGACAATGAAGTTTTTTCAAGTGGAAGTTTCCTTTTGAAAACTTGTGATTTGATCAATTTAGGGACAAGGGACAGCCACTTGATTTTTGGGGTAACTTGGGATTTGGGGAAATTTTGCAAATGGGATAGGGATAATGGGAATGAGATGGGTATGAGTGGCTTTAGGGACATATGGAGATAGGGGATGAACTGTAGTAATGAGATAATAGTGAGGGGGAAGAAAAAACAAGGTGGGGAATTGAGTATTTGGCACAAAATTATTTTTTAAAATACCAACTTCAAAACCCTAAGGGAGCAACTCTCAACAAGATGATAGGGTTTGAGTTTTGCATTTAAACTCTCATAATCCAATTTCAAACATTTTTAAATGGCAATTAGAAGGTCACGTGAACTTACTTGGAGCAAGATTGACCAAACCAGTTCAAAAATTTGGAAGAGATGGCAATAACTTAGTTGTCTGCCCTGTGCGTCGCGCGCTAAACCCAGTGCGCCATGCTGGTTCAATGCGTCGCGCAGGAACAATTTAACCCACAGTGGAGTGTCCCTATGCACTACGCTCAACCTATGTGCCGCGACCACTGCCCAGTGCGTCGCGCTCTGCAACTTACACACAGTCTTTGCTCCAAACTTGTTTCTTCCCTTCCTTCACGATTTTTCTTGGCTCAATGCTATATTTGGTATGAAAATTAATTTTTGAAACACAAAAATCATATTTGTACCAAAGTCTTTAATTTTTTATTTGAAAAAAACCACTTTAGAATGTTTGAAAACTTTGGCACTTTTTCAAAAAAACTCTGTTTTGCTTGCTTTTGATTCTTGGACTGAATGATGAGCTTCTTGTCTGTTTTGCAGGGATGGATGACATGGAATTTTGTAACAGGCGACCAGGGCTACAAATGGAGCATTATTACAACTGAAGAGTTTAAAAATTGCATTGCATTTATTACATAAGGATAAAATAGACAATTTTTCTTCAAAACAGATTTTTGAAGAAAAATCATTTTTGAACATATGATAATGAAATTTTTTTGCAATGAAAACTTATTTCAAACCTCCCTCATGTGCCTGCTGACATTATTAGTCATTTTGAGACCAGATTGATAAAACCCTAGACCTAATGAGACTAAAACCCTAAAATGACTCTTTGCAGACTACAAGACCAAAAATGACTGTGAATGATGTTAATGAACAGACATAGGCCAGTAGGTACAAGACATGAGGGATATGAGTGACAAGACCCTTCCGTCAGATGATCCATGCTCCTAATGGAATGCAGCTGACTGAAATAATTGGGACACCTAAAATGAAATGCAACAAAATAAATTTGATCTCTGACGGAGGGATGAAGATACCGAGTCTAACATAGACAACAACATCCACTCAGGGAATGTCCATTGCAAGGTATACAAGTGTGTGGACTTTGCACAGAAAATCATGCAACAAAAAAATGTACCAAATTAAAAGAATTACAAGGAGAAGAAGTGCAAGGAGTAGATTCTCTCTACTATATGGCACCTCTCTACTATATGGCACCAAGGAGACGTTGGCAACCAAGGATGCCTCAAAAATTCCCTCAACAAAATCCCCAAAATTTTCAATATCCTCAAAATACATGGGATACACCAATGCCATGGCAAGCTTGGCCACCACAATAGTATCAAAACCAACCTGTACAAGGTTGGAGGGGATATGGTTATGGAAATGAACCACCATAGCAAATGTATTCCCAACAGTATCAATATCAACAAACATACCCTCCACAAACATTTCTGCAATATCAACAATTCCAACAACATCAACCAATGCCATATCCATCTCAAAACCCACCAATTCTAACTCAACCACAGCAACTTTAGCTGCCCACTAACCAACCACCTCTTAGACCAACACAATTTCCAGCTCAGCTAGTAGCTAATCCAAGTAATAAGGTGGATAGACCAGCATATCATGTGGAAGAGGCAACATATTATCCTACTTATTCAATTCTTCATGTAAAAGATGCCCACCTAGGGTCTAGGAAAGTGTTGAAGAAGAAATTGAACAAGGAGAACAAAGTCAACAATCTCAACCAAAAAAGAAAATTCAGAAAGGTAAATCTATCATGACACAAACTCCACCATATCCAGAGAGATTGATACAACAAAATATTCCAATATCTCTGCCTGAATTTAATATTCTAGATGAATTGAAAAACACATATGTTAAAATTCCTTTTTTGAACGCAATTAAAGACATTCTGATACATGCAAAAACAATAAAGGAATTATGCATTAAGAAATCTAGCAGAAGAAAGAATGATCCACCTAAAATCTAGGTAATTGGAAGTTTAGCTAGTCTCGTGTCCATAAACACAACCATTGAAAAATATGTTGATCCAGGAATTCCTATGGTTACCATTTCGATTAACAAATTTTTAGTACCAAATACTTTAAAGACTTGGGAGTAGCTATCAATGTTATGACAACGGAGACTATGAAACATTTGATTATGAACAATATTAGACCTACTACTATTTTTTTAGAACTTGCAGACAGATTTAAAGTTGTCCCAGAAGGTATATTGGAAGATATCATTGTTTCACTGGATTCATGGGAGTATTCTGTATACTTCTTGATTTTGCAGCCAAAAAAAAATTTAGGAGGGCATCTCTTAATTTTAGGCATACCATGGTTAGCCACTACAGATGCTTACATTAGATGCAAGTTAGGAAGTATGATTATTGCACATGGAAATGAAAGAAAGCATGTCACATTATATCCTCCCGCTCAATCTCCTTCTTTATTATCATGGCTTGATGGAGAGGAACCACAAGGACTTCAATCTGTTCTTAGTCTTAATCAAGTTTATATTAGAGAGGAGGAAGAAAATTAGGACTTATTAGATCTACTCATCTCTGAACCAAATATTTCAAAGCAGCTTAGAGTAACTCAATATGAAGTTGCTAGTTATCTTTTAAATGAATGTCGTCAGGAAAATTGCACTATAAAGTCATTGCAAAATACATTTGAAAGAATTTTTCCTATAAATTCAATTACCAATTCAAATAGTAAAACATTGAAATTAGTCTTGAGGCACATTTGAATATTGGTAATAACTTACAATCATCACAAGAGGAAAAGCTAATAACATTGTTGTAAAAATATTCAAAATATTTTTCCTGGGATTACAAAGACATGCCGGGAATTCATCCAAGAACATGCATCCATCACATTTACACTGATAATCAAATAAAACTTGTAAGGAAACCACAAAGAAGGATGAACCCCATGATGAAGGAAATAGTGAAATAAGAATTACATAAACTATTACAAGTCGGATTTATCTATCCTATTTCATATAGTCAATGGGTTTCACCCTTAGTTGTAGTACCTAAGAAAAATGGGAAATGGAGAATTTGTGTAGATTATAGAGAACTAAACAAAGCTACATTAAAGGACCACTTTCCTTTACCATTTATCGATCAAGTGTTAGATTCATTAGCTGGAAAGAAGTTCTTTTCATTTCTGGATGGATTTAGCAGATATAATCAGATAAATATAGCATTAGAAGATCAAGATAATACAACATTCACATGCCCATGGGGAACATATGCATATAATGTATTACCCTTTGGTTTATGTAATGCACCCGTTACCTTTCGGAGAGCAGTTCTTGTAATCTTTGTTGATTTGATTCATGAGTGTGTGGAAGTTCACATGGATGATTTCACTGTGTATGGTACAACATATGATGATTGTTTACAAAATCTTGAAAAAGTGTTAAAAAGATGCATAGAGACAAATCTATCACTCAGTAATGAAAAATGTTTTATGATGTTAACTGAGGGGATAATGTTGGGACACCATATTTCTTCTTCAAGGATTAAGATGGACCTGGCAAAAATTCAAGTCATTGTGAATTTAACACCACCCACAACACAAAAAGAAGTTAGAAGTTTCTTGGGTTATGCAGGCTACTATAGGAGATTTATTGAAAATTTCAGTAAAATAGCTTTGCCATTATTCAAGCTACTTGCGAAAGATGTGGAATTCCAATGGAAAAATAATTGTCAAAATGCATTTGAAAAATTAAAAGAAAAATTATCAATTACACCCATTCTTCGAGGACCTAATTGGTCTTTTCCATTTCACATTTCAACTGATGCATCTGACAGTTCTATTGGAGCATCACTTGGAAAAAAAGAGAATCGATTCAATTATGCCATATATTTCATAAGCAAAAACTTAACACTAGCGGAATTGAACTAGACTGTTACAGAAAAAGAAATGTTAGCTGTAGTACATGCAGTTAATAAATTTCAACATTATATAACAGGTTATCAAGTTTATATCGACATGGATCATTCCGCCATTAAAATTTATAATGAATAAATCAATCACCGATGGCAGAATAACTAGATGGTTGTTATTAATGCAAGAATTCAACATTACTATACAAGATCAACCAGGGAAAGATAACCAAGTTGCAGACATTTTTTCAAGACTACATTCACCTAGTGATCCAAATCCAGTATCAGATAATTTTCCAGATGAACATCTATTTGCTATAAATGTCAAAACTCCATGGTTTGCAGATATAAATAACTATTTATCATCTGGAATCCTACCATCTCATTACACAAACAAAAAGAAAAAAAGAATAATTAGAGAAAGTGCTAGATATAACTGGGTCAATGGAGATCTATTTTATGCTGGTGCTAATCTAAGGATTAGAAAATGTGTAAGAGAAGATGAAATTATTGAAATTTTGAAAGCATGTCATGATGAACCATGTGGTGGTCATTTTGTAGATAAGAGAACAACAACAAAGTGCTGAAACTTGGCTACTACTGGCCATCCATCTTCAAAGGCGCCAGGACCTATGTGAAAATATGTGACAGCTACCAAAGAATTGGTAGACCAGTGGCATCAGATCAAATTCCATTAAAGCCACAAGTATTGATTAAACTATTTGAACAATGGGCTTTAGATTTTGTGGGACCAATAAACCCTCCATCTAATGGAAAGAATTACATCCTTGTATGTACAGATTATGTAACTAAATGGGTGGAGGCAAAAGAAGTAGCATAGGAAACAGAAGATAATGTTGTACCTTTTATGTTTGAGAGATATTTGTAAGGTATGGAGTTTCGAGACAGATAGTAACTAACCAAGGCACACAATTTACATCAAAACTTGTTCGAGATCTTACGGATAAATACAAGATCAAACATAGAAAATCAACACCGTATCATCCATAGGCAAACAGAAAAGTGAAATCAACAAACAAAGTCCTAGAGAACATCATGATGAAGACTGTAAAAATGAATAGAAAGGACTGGTCATAGAAATTGAGAGATGCACTATGGGCATATAGAATAACTTGGGAAAACACAACTAGGTTCAGTCCATATGAGTTAGTGTATGGAAAAGAATTCCTATTACCCATATAATTTCAAATACATACATACAAGCTAGTAGCAAAATTGGGGATGGAATTGTCTAAGGCACACCAACAAATAATTATGGAATTAAATCAACTGGATTGGATATGACAACAAGCAGTAGAACACACATCTCTTGCCTAGGAACAAAGGATCAAATTGCATGATCGATTCATAAAGAATAAATTGTTTCAGAAAGGAGATTGGACACTCTTGTTCAACTCCAAGTTCAAATATTTCAAAGCAAAATTTACAACGCATTGGCTTGGGCCATATGAGATTGAAGAAATCTTTGACAATAGAGCTGTTAAGATACAAAAAAAATTGATGAAGCATCTGTTTCATTTTTTATTAATGGACATAGGCTTAAAATTTACAATAAGCCTATAAACAAAGAGGATTTTGTGAGAAAATTTTTTATGGATTCAGATCTAGAACTAATGGGGCAGCATAGAAATATTCCTTCCATAATTCCAGCAGAAGAAGAATGATAAAAAATAAATAATAAAATAATAACAGATTTTGGTTGTGAAAATCTAGGAAACTGGCACAATACAAACTCAAATTCATGTCAGAAAACCAACTTGTTTGGCCAATATGAATTCTCTTTTTGTTTTAATTTTATTGTACTAAAAGATTTTTTTGCAGATATACCCTCCAAGCCATCGCAGACATGAGGGCAAGTCTAATAATCATCTTGGGGGAAGGTGTGTAATAAAAAACTATGAAAATAGTTTTCAACAGCTAAATTGAAGATAGAATATGAACTACAATTGCAAAGGAACCTGGTACATCATTTGACATATACAGAAGGGACCTGAATTTTTATTAAGAAAATTATTCAGAAAGGGACCTATATCATTACGACAGAAGAAATTTTCAAACATTATTGCAAATATGCCAAAAAGGACTTGAAAATAAAAAATGTCAGAAGGGACCTGAGCTAAAATCAAATGAATATCATATCAGAAGGGACCTAATATGCCAAATTCTAACCTGCAGAAGGGACCTAAACAACATCATTTCAAATAAAATCATATGCAAAGAATAAATAAAAGCTCTACATAGTCTACAAGAGCCATCATAACAATAAACACAATGTCGACCATCATGAACATCAAATGGTTTGAGGGAATAAAAGTACAGTAAGTAAAAATCGCTCTTAAAATTTCAATTTTTTTAGAAAATATTCTAGAATTGTAAAGCTAATTTAGTATTGGTTATGCATCTACATCACCTACATTTCATCTTTATTACCTACATTTCATCTACCTTTTATCACCTATACTTTCATCTACATTCTATCATCTATAATTTTTAGCCCTATTCTATCCATATTCATATCCATACCACTATTCTAACTACTCAATAAAACATTACATAATCTATCCATACCATACCCTACCCTATTTTTCTAAACAAGAGAATCATAAACAAAAGGTCAACCTTAAACCCTTGGAAGACCTACAATAAAACAAACAAAAAGTTATTATCATTATAAATATTTAATTTTAAAAATGTGACCATTTCATTGGTAAATTTTAAAAATTAAATAAAAAGCAAACCTAAATTTCAAAGCCATATGATAGCGCAACTATTTCAAATAACAAAACAATGCAAAGAGCACAATCATAAATGGTGACAAGCTAAGGCAGTGGAGCAAGTGCGCAATCATAATACAAACAGTGAATGTAAACTAACCTAAAGTATGATGCGATGATAAACAAAATGCATAACGATGATGTATGTTGTGGATAAAACTATGATGAGACTGTAATACATGCAATGGAGGAATGAAGAAATGATAGCATACGGTGATGTGAATACAAGCAGTG